>CAUYPK010104888.1:0-91504 GCA_963574355.1 Loris lydekkerianus
ATTACACCTGCGGTGCATCTTACAAGGGTACATGTGAAACTTAGTAAATGTAGAATGTAAATGTCTTAACACAATAACTAAGAAAATGCCAGGAAGGCTATGTTAACCAGTGTGATGAAAATGTGTCAAACGGTCTATAAAAACAGTGTATGGTGCCCCATGATCCCATTAATGTACACAGCTATGATTTAATAAAAAAATAAATAAATAAATAAAGATTCTAAAAACCCTGAAGGTGGGTGGGAGCATTAAAGCAATGGATTTTTTCTCCCTCTATTCTCTATTTTATAATTTTTCTATAATATGCTTATATATCTTAATTATGAACCATAACTTTATTTAGAGAGGAAGAACTGGGGCTCAGCTCCTATGCTCAATGGTTAGGGTGCCAGATACATGCACTGAGGCAGGCGGGTTCGAACCTGGCCTGGGCCTGCCAAACAATAATGACAACTGCAATAAAAAAATAGCTGGACATCTTGGTGGGTGCCTATAGTCCCAACTATATGGGAGGCTGAGGCAGGAGAATCGCTTAAGCCCAAGAGTTTGAGGTTGCTGTGAACTGTGACACCACAGCAATTTACCAAGGGCAACATAGTGAGACTCAGTTAAAAAAAAAAAAAAAATGAGGAAAAACTATTGGATTAAGGGAACTAACAGTTCCCTGGGGTGTGGCATTGCTCTTATACTCTGAAAGTTTAATTTGTTTTACTTTTTCCATTCACAGTAGCCCAGGGAAAGAGTAGATCTCAGAGGTAAAAACATTTTCATTCAGTTGAAAGTTTTGATTTTGCTCCTGTCAGACTACATGAGTTGGGTGAGCTCAGTGATCATTTCAGAAAAGAGCTTTGTGCAAAAAGTTTCACTCCCTGGTGCTTTCAGTCACTTCTAGACAAACAGCCCTCCTTAGTGTCAACTTCCCTGGCCCTCCTCTGCTGCCAGTACCAGGCTGTTATGTTTGCCTAACTGAAAACTCTAAGTTTACATAGGCCATGACATTTCAGAAAAGGTCACCCACCTTGATGGCATTCCATAAAATCTTTTCGTACTCCAAAAGTGGATTTTATTCCCCAAGAAATACTAGTTTATAGCTGAGGACTTATCTGACATTGGTAGAGACACTTACCACCAAGAACAGGGTGAGAGCAGGAATGAAAAAGTCTGGTAGATAGAGTGGCTGGAATCTACCTTGCTGCTCCCTAGTTATGTATTTTTCTGTGGCCAGCTCCCCTTTAGGTGCTCCAGGGAAAGCTGGTCACTAGCTCCCTCAACATTTTGACCCATTGGGAAGGCTGTTTTTCAATTTCTTCTACCATGATTCTAATGGGAGCCATAGCCAGGGGAGGGAAGGGTGAGAGTTTCCCCAGAATAGCTTCCTAGGGCTGCTGTAATGACTCGCCAAAAACTTGGTGGCTTAAATAACATCAATTTATTCTCTTGTGGTTTGGGACTGGGGGGTTGGGTGGGGGGTAGTTTGAAACTTCTGGAAGTTTTTTCTTCTGGAAGCTCCAGAAGAAAAATCCATCCCTTCTCTCTTCTAGCTTCTGGCAGCTGCCAGCATTCCATGGCTTGTGGCTGCATCACTCCTATCTGTCTCCATTCCTTTTCCTCTATGTCAGCTCTCTCTCTGCCTCTCTCTCAGGATACATGTGATTGCACCTGGGGCCCACCCAGATAACTCAGGATAATCTCCTGCCTCAAGATCCTTAACTGAATCACACCTGCAAAAAATCCTTTTTTGCCATATAGGCTAACATTTATGGGTTCCAGGAATTAGGACATGTATGTCTTTTGGGGACCTATTAGTCAGCCTACTTTATTTCCCAAGAAAGAGTGTTTGTCTACTGCTATGTGGGAACACTAGCACAGAGGCTTTAGCACAGAGGCTTTCCATGCTACGTAACACTAAAGATGAATTTGGGAGAGAGGCAGATGACTGGGGGGCTTGAAAGAAAGCATCTCTTGGAGAAGACTCTAGAATGGCCCAAAATAGAAGCAGGAGATGTTCTCAGTCATAAAAGAGAGGACAGGATAAAGGATGAGGCAGAGGGCTTCTGGATCAGGGAGCAGGAAGGTTCCATGCCCATTTAGAGGTCTAGGGTGATAATGGTGGTGGATATTTATCCAGCAACGTGGCCACTATGGAATTCTCTATCCTTGCATGCAAAGCTAGTTGGCGTTGTTTTTTTTGTTAAATACATCCCTTTTGAAAATATTATAAATGGGCTTATGAATGGAATGATTCATAGTTGAGTGGTGGGGAGTAAAGGATCATGACCCCAAAATAAATTTGTTACTTTCTGTTCCAGGGGCATTTAATGCCACTTTCTTTCACTGGAAGCCAGTGCATCCTAAGATGACACCTCCTACTCCTGACTCTTCTTAGTTTCTTGCTTTCTCCACCAGACCCTCAGCTCCTTCTCAAACTTCTCTTCCCATCCCTGGATTTTAACACTGCTCAACATCACCACCAGGAAAATGCCCCATGAGCCTCACAGCATGTGTAAGCAGTGGGCCGTTGCCCACATTCACTGATTCACAGAGGTATGACTTTCTTCAGCAATATTTAGAGGTGGAGGCCAGACCTGGAGCAGCTGAAAAGCCAGCCTTTGCTTTCAGTAAGATACATGCATATGAGATAAGGCAGATGAGCTGGAAGGACAGAAAACAGTGGTCATGGAAGGTGTGTATAAAGTCAGAGGTCTGGGGTTGTATTCAGCAATTTAACCTCGAGTGGCCACTATATGCCAAGAGAACTCAGGGACTGAGGACCTTAATAAGTCTTGTCCAGAAGGAGGGAGGAGCAGACCAAGGCTAAAGCTGGAAGGGGCAAAGCAGCAGCAGTCCCTTATACGAGTGAGGTGGGGGATGTTGGATCATTTCTGAGGTTTGGAGAACGTTCACGTTTTGTCTGTGCTCAGACATGAATACTGTGTGGTCTGGTTTTTGTCTTGGTCCCTCAGGGTCACAGAGTGGCCTCCTATGGTGTTGCTGTGAAAGTGTTGTCTTTGGCAGAACACCAGGGCAGCTGAGAGTGTCGTGTTATCCTCCACACGTCAAGGACCACTTTTCTCTTTTTCATCCCATACAACTGATCAGACATTAAGAGAAAGAAAATTTCAGTTTTAAATAAACTGGTTTGCCAGTCTGACATTCAGGAGAACAAAAAAGCCAGGGTTAACAAATTCCTCACACTCCCAGTGGCAGACAGACTTTTGAAGACAAATTAAAATTTCATGTTAAAACCATTTGAATGCAAGAGCAATGAAAACATTTGAATTTCATGTATTACAGGTAGTCTAGAGACACACAGTCTCAGAATCTGACCTACTTTCAAACAGTAATAATCGTTTGGGGGGATTATCTCATGGATGCTAAATAATTTACTTTTAAATTCCATTACGGTTGCTGTGTGTGTGTGTTTTTTTTTTTTTTAATAATAACACTTTCTATTTTTATGACCTTGAATATATTGGTTTTTCTCCTCCTTCTCCACCCCCATTCCTACTCCTTTAGCAAACAAATGCATCTGGAAACAATATAGGATTCCCCAAATCATACTATCTAGGAGGGAAATCAAATAATAAAATTTTGATGCTGGGAGGAGGATATTAAGGTCCCTACCATCATCAAGGTCAAGCTTGGTTATCGACAAAAAGTAGGTCCTAGGCTTCTAGACTCTCTGCCCTCACTGGACAGCCTGGCACTCACCTTTCAATCCCTCCCCACTGCTCTGGGTGAGCAGTGTCATTTTCCACGGTTTACTGCTGGAGTCTCGGTGCCTTGCCTGCTGCTGGATACATTACAGGTACTTAATAAATGCATACATAGATAATTGTTTGTGCTTTAAGATGTTCCCAAGCCATAACTTATTTCTCCTTCCTTCATCTTACATTCCTTCTCTCCTTCTCTTCTTCCTTCAGGTATTTGGGAAATGTTACCTTGAGTGTTTTCCTAACTTTTGAATTTAAATCTTCAGTAAATAGGACTTCAATGAACATTTATGTTCAACTCATTCTGAATAAATGGAAAGGAATAAATGGAAGTAAAGTGGAACCTAAGATTCATAGCTCCAGTTTCAAAAGTAGCCACTCTCAAAAACCTCCAGCTGATCTCCATCTCTTCCTTCCCCCACCCTTCTTTTCTTTTAAAGGTGGTGTGATGTGCCATAAAAGACACATACATAGCAAGACTATAAATACTAAAAACTATAGACCTACATATTAATTGCCACACAACAGGAACAGGAAGGAGGGCGTGGGGAGAGACCACTACCCTGGGAATAGGCTAAGAATAGTGAGTTCTCTTGGCCATATGCCTTCACTCTGTTTTCAGGGAGTCCATTCTTCATGAGGAATTCAATGCCTTCCTTTACCTAATTCAAGGAGTCATACTTTTTTTCACAGGAAGGACACAGATCTTTCTAACGTTACTCAGCGAGAGGACAGGAATTATTCCCCTGTGTAAGGAATGTGGACAGTGTCTCCACAGCAGACCTGTCTGCCCTCCTTTGACCTCACAGAGATAATATACCACAGATACTCCTAGATGCGGTATATTTTCAAGTGTTAATACTGGTCCATTATTGCTGGCCTAAGATCACCTTTTGCCAGTCTGTGTTAATGAATCTGCAAGGGGGTTCATGTTGCTCACTGCACAGAAAATCAATTACTGAGACAATGAGGATTGTCAAGGAAAATAGGATGTATTGCTGGAGGTGCATCTGCTGGGGGGGGGGGGGAGGTGGGAACTGCCTCAAATCCACCTCCCTGACCAACAGGATCAGGGGTTTTATGCAGATGAAAATGAATAGTGAACGAGGAGAGTGAACATCTTTACATGTCTGGGGTGGAGTGCAGGGCACACAAGTGCAGTGAAAAATCATGCTAGCACATACATCCCATGAACAAAAATTGGTAGATACATAGGGTCGGGGAAAATCTGTAGGGACAGAGAAAATCCAGGGTGGGGGCTTTCATATTATAAGGAGCTATGAGCTAATGCTGGTCATTCTTTCAGGCTTTTGTGTAGGTTTAGTGGGTCCTTGGAAATAATCTGTGGTGGCATATCACTCTATTGTCTTTTCTGGACACAGAGGTGGTGTAAGGGTCTGTACTTAACCTCACGGCTGCAAGGAGGTTCTGCCATTCCTGGGAAGGAAACTCAAAAGGGGATGCATCAGAAAGTTACAAAGTACTGTCAGCAATTCTTTCTGGCTTGGGAACATGAAACATAAGAACTTAAGTACACTCACACACAACATAAGACATATTCTCTTGCTTCTGGAGCCAGTTAAAGTAGACCATGTGAGTCCATACTCCTTCCACCCTTGCCATGCAATGACACACTCTTCCTGAGGACCTAACATCTATCTCCTGATGGAAATACTTGGACTCATCCAATATCCATGAACTGGAGTGATTCCTTCCTGCTTTCTACCAGAGACCCACTGATTTCACTCAGAGCATTAGTACTTTTAAGAGATTTTGAAAGTTACAGGTTGTAAGAGACCTTATGTGGCTCACTAGAAAGATAAATCCAGTTCTAGGAATGGAGGGAGAAAAGTGAAATGAGGGAGGGCTAGACATTACTGGCTCTGGGACTCAGGAAAGAAATTATTGATAGTGGGCGATTGCTCAAGGAGGAAGCCTAGGCATGCATTATGGTAAGTGAGAGACCGTATTTTTTCTCTTAAGTAAATAGAGGAGATTTTGAAATATTTGACTTGGTGCAATATTTCTAAGGGGAAATTTAGTATTATATATTCTTTGATCTAGTCATTTCTCTTCCAGAAATTTACTTTAAAAAAAAAATGCTGGCCACAAAGATATAAAGAAGCTATAAAGACCGTCACCATAGCATGTCTCTAATTGCAAAAACAAAACAAAAACCCTATCAAAGAAAATCCAAACTTCAATAACATTAAGTGGGCATCTTTGTACCAACTGAAAAAAGACTACAAAACAGTATGTGTAGTGTAATTTTATTTACTATACATCGGAATACATATAGACATCTGGAAGTTCTAAAAGATGTCAACAGTCTTAGTTACTCTGCAAGATGGGATGAAGAGTTTTTATTTTTTTTAATCCATATTTTCCAATTTTTTATATGAAATATTATATTTATAATGTAAATTAAAGTTTATTTTTAACTTGAGAATACCTTATTACTACTTTTTATTAGTATCCCCTTAAAATCACACTAGTTGGTTGACCCATAATACTTTCTTCATTATTTTTATTTATTTAGTAGATTTTTAATTTCCTTTTTATCATTTCAGTGAAAATAGTAAATTACCACTGGCTCAACATAGAATCAATAAATTAAGAGCCCAGGAGATAGCAAAGGGGACCCATACCTTGGCCAGACAAATAATTCCACACAGAGATCAGCAAATAAAAAGTGGTGGGGGACCTTTTGTACTGGTGGTGGGATTACAAACTAGTACAGCCTTTTTGGAAAGCAGTATGGAGAATCCTTAAAGAACTAAAAGTAGACCTCCCATTTGATCCCACAATCCCATTATTAGGTATCTATTCGGAAGAAAAAAAATCATTTTACAATAAGAACATTTGCACTTGAATGTTTACAGCAGCTCAATTCATAATTGCAAAGATGTGGGGCAGCGCCTGTGGCTCGAGGAGTAGGGCGCTGGCCCCATGTACCGGAGGTGGCAGGTTCAAACCCCGCCCCGGCCAAAAACTGCACAATTGCAAAGATGTGGAAACAACATAGGTGGCCATCAACCTATGAATGGATTAATAAACAGTGGTATACATATAACACGGAATACTATTCAGTCATAAAAAGATGGAGACTTTGCATTTTTTTTTTTTTTTTTGAGACAGAGTCTCAAACTGTCACCCTGGATAGAGTGTGGTAGTATCACAGCTCACAGCAACCTCAAACTCCTGAGTGTATAGGATTTTCTTGCCTCAGCCTCCCAGGTAGCTGGCACTAGAGGCACCTGCCACAATGCCCAGATATTTTTTGTTGTTGTTATTGCAATTGTCATTATTGCTTTAGCTGGCCTGGGCTGGGTTTTAACTCACCTGACTCGGTGTATGTAGCTGGTGCCCTACCCACAGGCCACAGGAGCCACCAAGAGACTTTGCATCTTTTATATTTACCTGGATGGATTTAAAGAACATTCTCCTATGTAAAATATCTCAAGAATGGAAAAGCAAGCATCCCAAGTACTCAGTACTAACCTGAAACTAGTAGATGAACAACTGTAGAGCCACGTGAGAGAAAAGCAATTAATTAAATTCAAGAAGGGGAGAGGATGGCAGGGAACTCAGTAAGTTCCCATCTAATAGGTACAATGCAGAGGTAAATGGCACACTTCCCGGGTGAAGGACTCAACTAACTACAACTCAGACTCTGGATTTTACCTTACAAATGCAAATTGTGTAACCTAATTACATGTACCCTCTTATTAACCTGGAAAAAAAAAAGTGGTGGAATCTCCTTTCCTGGGGAACACCAAGAACCTGAAAATTTAACTTTTCTTCTTCACTGCGAAAGAAAAATTTCTCTGGAAGATTTTTCAAGTCAGCCAGATCAACCCAATCAGGCTGATTAGATCAACTTAGTTTATCTAAGAAAGAGGCAAAATGACTCATCCATAGATACTCTTCCTAGGTCTCCCTGTCCACAAAGTTACACAGAGGCCAAGGGTGCCTCTAATAACCTCCTTAATACCTCTTTACGTGGAGAGAAAATTGGGACATTGTCCTTAAAAAGCTTTGCAATTAAATTTTGAATCAATGCTTATTTCAAGAAAAGATGGTTCAGCAGTTTTAGCTTGTATGACTTCTATTGATATTTTGGGATTCCAAATGTGTTTTCTTAAAGTCTCACATCTTTTATTGTCTGACCCATTTACAGGTCTAATCAATAATTATTAGTCAGGCTGAGAACCCTGGCTCAGGTCTAATTTTGGAGTTGGTGAGAGGGTAATATGACTGCCTGGACCAGAAATCTGGAGTAAAAGGGAAGAAATTCTCATTCATGCTTCTCTTCACCTTATTTTCTCTTCACTTATCCCCTCCAACACCTATCCAACCCTCTACCCCTCTGATGATGGTGAAGACAGCCCTAACAATCAGAATTTTCACTCAACTAACTATAAATAGGAATAGGATTTCCCAGAATTGCACAGTCCAGTGGTGAATTAGCTCACATTAAAGCCCAGCTCTTCCCCTCACATTCACTCAGCTAAGCTCTGGGAAACCAATCTTCATTCTGCTTTCTTCCCATCTTGGAAGATGGGAGAAGAGGTGAGAAGTGGAGAACTTAAGGGACATGATACATTGTTTTCTTCTGGACAAGTGGGAGAAAATACTTCCCCCCAAATTTGTCCATGTGATGTCCATGGTGCAGCACAGAGATAGGGGACTCATCTCTCTCCACAGCTGAAGAGAGGGCTCATTCAGTGGCATTCACCTGAGTGGTTAGGAAACTTGGGTAACTTGGGAATGCAGAGGCAACTTTCCGTTCTTATCCTAGATCAGCCACTCACTAGATACTTGATTTTAAAAAGTTATATAATTTGTGAGTGTCAATGTGCTCTCTATAAAGCAGAGGTGATAACTACCTGGCAGGGTGGTTGAGAACTAAATCAGAGACAATGCATAAAACCTCTGGCAGTCCATGTAGTTTTGACTCTTACCTTTAAGTCATAAGGGAAATAGGCTCTGATAAGGCCTTGGGGGGTTGGGGAGGATTCATCGATTAATAAGTCAACTGTTAGGAATCTGCTCATGCAACTTCATCCTGAGAACCTGAGATTATCCATCTCCAGCTTCTCTAGAGTTATATTATACAAAAGCATTCAGCCATGAAAAGAAAATAATAACCTTGATCTATCCTAGTTTGTAAAAAAGAGAAGTTAATGGATACAATTTTCCTTATTTTAATTTTTTTCTCTGAGTAATTTTTCCTAAATCGTTGATACTTGCTGTAGGTGCAGTGCAGGTAAAATGAATAAAAGAGCAAATATCAACAACACTAACTTTGAAAACTTCAGACAAGCTAAGATTGACAGTTTGTTTTACGTGTGATTATATTGTTGATTTGAGACACTGAAGTTAACATATTTCTAAAACAACCTAAAACAATTCAATACAGATTTGTGAGACTAAATAATAGAGGAGGAAACAAAATATGTCAGTATTTTACATAATAAAGGAAACAAAATATGTCAGTATTTTACAATGTTCTTCAAAGAACATCATGATTCTCAGGTTGCTCTGCAAAGGGATATAGGAAGGTCCAGTGCCCCAATTTTAGGACTGGTTCTGCTGGTCACTTGTTCAGTGAAACCCTAAATAAGCTCTAGAATCTTCATTTTTCTTGTTAACACAGGATTGATGATATCTAACATTTTATAGTTTTATAAGATTTTCCCAAGAAAGTACTCCCATATGAACATAAAAATATCTTTAAATATAAAATATTATACTCATATAAAGAACTCTATACATGCTATTATTACATTTTGATAGCATTCCCTCCAATTTGAATTGCTTTACAGAGAATTCCAATTAACTGGCCTGAGTTCCACCAATGGCTTGCTCATCTATAATTGTGTTGTCTAAGGTCAGTAGTTCTTAACTGTGGCTATACACTGATACTACCCGGGGAGCTTTAAAAACCACTAATGTCTGAGTCTTCTCCCCTTCCTGCCCTGAGATTCCAAGAATTTTGGACTAGGGTTTTAAAATTTCCCTGTGAAGTTCTAATGTGCAGCCAGGTAGAGAATCACTGTGTTAGGTAAAGGTAAGACTCACCATTGTGAACCGCCATGGGAATTACCTGTGCCTGACACGTTCCCTTGTGTTCTGTTGCTTGAGTGGCCCTCATCAGAAATCCTCATCTCAACAGGCTGTGGGGTGTAGAACCTTGGGCCTCTCTCTTTGTGGTTATGTTGCATCTAAAAGTGGGTTTTGGATCATTAAATCGTAACCTTCTTTGGCAGAGGTGTCCTCATTGGTTGCTGGCTAGAGAAATGAACCACCCAAGCAGAAGATGCTGCCCACACTAATTGTACAGGTAAAGAAAGTCTAGAGTTTTTATATAACAGGTCTTTTCCTTATGCATTTTCTTTTTATCAATACTTTTTTCTTTACCTACTTGCTCATGTTTTCCTAAATATCCATTTCCTCTGTGGACACCGTGAGCTCCATTCTGTCACTGATGATAAACCTGTCAAGCTTTCCCTGTTTGAGGAAGGGAAGATATGCCCACCTATACTCTGCAAGGTAAGGCATCAAATTTAATGCTCCTGCAGTTAGCAGAATAAAATAGGCACCCAACAGTTCTGCAGCATCCTTGCTTTATCATTTAAATACACTAGTATTTTAGATAATAAATATAATCCTACTAAGGGAATAAAATTTCTTGGATGCCCAAGAAAGCCATTTATTATTATTCACCCTGACATGTTATCAATAATGCAGTCATCTATGAATCTTTGTCAGGAATTTTGTGACAGAATATTTAGCTAGCTCCTTTCCAAATAAAGCAAATTCAGAACTTAATGGATGTCTTACCCATTTTCATTAAAACAACAAACTTTCTAAATGCTTTATAATTGGTGCTCATACAAAGTCTGCTTTTGGAGAATCAAGATCACAATTGTCAGTTTCACTCTCCTAGTCAAATGCCAAAGAGAAACATTTATGCACCTTTCATGTCAAGAAGATTCTTTGGCATTTGGGTTAAAATCATTTATTTGCTTTTCTGGTGCTATGGATTGCATTCATTGAGATTGATTTGGCCCGCTTAACTTAACAGGCCACCTCATTAATCTAAAAGAGATAAAAAACAATGCGTGACACAAACTGCTGTTAAGTTCTTTGTAAACAACATTCAAAAGCAGAAAAGGGAATGATGAAATTGAGGCTGGCAACTCTTCACACTCAGGACTCTGAAGGGGACAATGACACTTTAAATGAGCCCTTTCATTTCAGAGAATTCTAGGCAATTGCTGAAGGCAGCATCTGAATGACAGTCATTATTTGTCTAGTAAGGCATGCTTTGAGAGAACATTGCCATTGTTAGTACCTAGGCATTATAGCAGACAAGAGCAATAAAACTAGAAAATGAAGGAGAAACTTCTGTTGTTACAGTGAAGTCAACTTTATGGAAAATGCCTGAAGGCAGCAGAAAGGTTATCTGTCCTTAATCAAATAAACTCTCATGTGAAGAACTTCTTATATAGAAAACAGATAGCCATCAAGTGACACATATGATTGTAAGGCTTCTAGAGATGTTTCTCCAAGGTGGCCTCACAGCATGGTGATCTACTTCAGCAGTGCAGAGACACAGATATTAGTAACATGTTCTATGTCATAAGAACCTAAGAAGCGGTACAAGCCCATTCTCCCTGACACATTTCCTGCAAAAGTGGAAAGAACTTTCCAACTGGTGACCTCTAGGCAAAAAAGGCAGTAATGGGCATTTTTAGAGTAATGTGCATCCTACTAAGGGAATGAAATCAGACATGGAGAAGCAATCTTTAAGATTGTAAAAGTACTACTATTGACTCTGAGATGTCAATGTAGATTAACATCTATCTATACATACATACACACACACATATATATAATATATATATATATTATTAATTTTTTTGATGAAGGGTCTCACTCTTATGGCATTGGTAGAGTGCTGTGGCATCCTAGCTCACATCAACCTCAAACTCCTGGGGTCCAGCGATCCTCTTGCCTCAGCCTCCCAAGTAGCTGGGACTACAGAAGCCGACCACAATGCCCAGCTAGTTTTTCTATTTTCAGTAGAGATGGAGTCTCACTTTTGCTGGTCTCCAACTCCTGAGCTCAATTCACCTCAATTCTGAGTGCCAAGATTGCAGATGTGTACCCAGTCAACATCAAAGTATTTAAAATTATAACCTACACTTGCGGTATTTAAGAAATGTTTTCATTAATAGTGTTTACCATAGCTAGTATCATCTAATTTTCCCTTTCTCCTATTACAGATAAGACTAATTAAAAATAGCAATTCACCTTGGGCTATCCCAGCAGGTAAGGTATACTTCCTTGATGACCCATACTTGGTAACTCTTAAAGTAGGTACCCTTTGACCAGATGGCCTTTCTGAGGCCTGGAGAATTATACAAGGTTCAGTATTTCCCTATTTTATTACTATTTAATCACTAACAGCTACTGCCAAGTATGTTGAAACAAATGTCCAATTTGAATGAAGTTCAGTTGCAAAAGGTTCACCATTTCAAGATAAAACCTAAGATAATAAATCAAATTCAAGCTCAAATCAAGACCCAGCCGGGCTCCACTGCTGAGAACTGAATTGCCTCCGCATCTGTCTGGTAGTCAATGCTGCTCAAGAGTAGGCTCCTAGTACTGATTGGCCTTCAGAGAGGTGAGCAGGCCCAGGATGGGACCATATCCTTCCTATCCATAGTAGGCAGAGTTCCATTTTTGAGTTGAACATTTGAAGGCTGGTATTCAGGCAAGCTGCTTGTGCTACAGGCAGAAACAGTGACCCAAGGTTCTTAGCAAATCACATGTGTTTTACTTAGTGTTGGACCAAGTAGTCTCTGGCTTATTAACCAGAGAGAAGGCTTTCGCCTTTTCCATCCAGCTCAGTAGGACAATACTGCAATAATGTGACCCAGATCCTCTTACTAGTTGGGTAGCTCTGGACAAAGTGCTGGCAGTGGGAAGTGGGTGGGAGATGGGGGCCAAGACTAGATGCTTTGCACTGTCTGGCTCACATTGTGATCCCAAAAGCTGATCAGAAACTGTCTCCTTAAACCTGAAAAATAGATCCACAGACCAGATGCTGACTCCAGTGACAGATGGGGTGGGTTTGCAGCAGGCTCTCTGGTGAAGAAGGTTCCCTGCCTTCCTGAAAACATCTTATTTCTGTTCAATTATTTGCCAAACTGCTCCTTGCTTTTTCTTCTACCATTTGGCTACCTTCATGAGTTGATTCCTTTAAATCTTTGCATAAATACTTAATGCAGGAAAAACTTATGTTCTCCCAGCAATCACTGTTTGTCTTGCAAGATAAGAGCTTCTTCCCATGCTTTACCAGCAAACTTGATGCATGTATAAGCTTATTAAAGGGCCTTTTATCAAATGCAGCTAATTATAGTTCAGACATGTGAAGCCTGACAATTAAGTTTGCGAACTTGTCACTGTGCACTTATGTTGGCAGAACTATACAAACAGCTTGGTGTGGTTTCACAACCTTGGTATATCAGTGTTGCACAGCTGTGTTTGTGTCAATGTGTGGCAGTATCTTGCTGAATGGTGTTCATTATTGTTGTTATGCGTTTTTGTGTGCTGTTGTGAGAATGTTTGAGCTTGAATTAAAGCAACAAACCAACGTTAAATTTCTTGTTAAGTTTGGCAAGAATGTAAGTGAAATCAGGATATGTTAGTCCAAATTTATGAGAATAATGCCATGAAGAAAATGGCAGTGAACAAACGGATTAAACAGTTTTCTGAGGGGAGAGAAAGTGTCACTGATGAAGAAAGGTCAGGACAGCTAGTAACAAGCAGAACTGATGAAAACATTGCAAAAATCCATCAAATTGTGTCAAAATCATCAGCTCACTGTGAAAGAATAGCAGACCAAGTAAACATCAGCAGAGAAACAGGGAAATCTTTTTTTTTTTTTTTTTAAGAGTACCACTCTGCTACCCTGATAGAGTGCCATGGCATCATAGCTCAAGCTCTTGGGCTCAAGTGATCATTTTGCCTCAGTTTTTCTATTTTTGGTAGAGTCAGGCTCTCTCTTTTGCCCAGGCTGCTCTCAAACTCCTGAGGTCAAGCGATCCACCCACCTGGGGCTCCCAGAGTACTAGGATTACAGGCATGAGCCACAGTGCCTGGCTGAAATGGGAAAATCATAACTGAAAATCTTGGCCAACAATTCATGGCTCTTACATCATGGCAATGCACCAGTTCACATGGCACTGTCTGTGAGGGAGTTTTTAGCCAGTAAACAAATAACTGTTTTGCCATATCTTCCTTACTCACATGATCTGGTCCCCATTGACTCTTTTCTTTACCTGAAGATAAAGGAAATATTGAAAAGAGGATATTTTGATGACAGTAGTAGTTTTGATCCATAGTTGATTGAATCCCCAGATGCAGAACCCATGAACATGGAGGCTGACTGTATTCTGAATTTCTAAATTCAACAAGTATGGGCATCTCTTGTTTTAGCTGTGTTCCAGTTTATTGCACTTTGCAGATACTGCATTTTTCACATGTTGGTTTGTGGCAACCCGATGTCAAATAAGTTTACCAACAGCATGTGCCACATTTTGGCTATTCTTGAACTACTTCAAACTTTTTCATTATTATTGTATCTATTATAATAACCTGTCATCACTAATCTTTGATGTTACAATAGTTAACAGTTTTGTAATAGTTAACTGAACCGTGTCCATATAAGATGGTGAACTTAATAGATAAATGTTGACTGTGTTCTGATTGCTTCACCAACTTGCACTTTCTGTCTCTCTCTCTCAGGCTTTCCTATTCTCTGAGACACAATACTGAAATGAGGCCACCTCATAACTCAACAGCCTCTAAGTGCTCAAGTGAAAGGAAGTCATACATCTCATGGTAGGAAACAAAAGATAGAAATGTTTAAGACTGGTGAGGAAGGCATGTCAAAAGCCATGACAGGCTGAAAGCTAGGCCTCTTGTGCCAAATAACCAAGTTGTGATGCAAAGAAAAAGTTCTTAAAAGAAGTAAAAAGTGGCATTCCAGTAAACACATGAATGATAAGAAAGCAAAAGAGAAGTTTTGTAGAAATGAGGAAAGTTTTAGTGGTCTGGATAAAAGATTCAACCAGCCAAAATGTTCCCTTATGCCAAAGCCTAATCCAGAGCAAGACCCTAACTCTCTTCAATACTATGCAGGCTAAAGGTTAGGAAGCTGAAGAAAAGTTTGAAGCTAGCAGAGATCGGCTCATGAGGTTTGAAGAAAAGCCATCTCCATAACATAAAAGTACAAGGCAAAGGAACAAGTATTGATGCAGCAAGTTATCCAGAAAATCTAGCTAAGGTTATCAGTAAACATGGCTACACTAAATAAAATGTTGATGAGACTGCTTTCTATTGGAAAATGCCATCTAGGGCTTTCATAGCTCAATAGTCAAGGCCTAGCTTCAAAGCTTCAAAAGATAGGGTGACTTTCTTGTTAGGAACCAGTGAAGCTGGTGACTTTTCAGTTTAAGCCAGTGCTTATTTACCATTCCTAAAATCCTAAAATACTTATAAATCCTAAACCTACTTTGCCTGTGCCCTACAAGTGAAACCATAAAACTTGGATAACATCAAATGTGTTTGCAGCATGATTTACTGAATATTTTAAGCCTACTGTTGAGACCTACTGCTCAAAAAAAAAAAAAAAAAAAAAATTTCCTTTCAAATATTACTGCTCATTGAGAATGTACCTAGTCACCCAAGAGCTCTGATGATGTACAAGGAGAATAATGTTTTAATGCCTCCTAATAAAATATCCATCTGCATAATCTTGAATTTCAAATATTATTTAAGAAATAAATTTTGCAAGGCTGTAGCTACCATAAATAGTGATTCTTCTGATAAACCTGAAAAAGATTTACCATTATAGATATCACTAAGAATATTCATGATTCACAAGAAGGCATCAAAATATCAACAATAACATTAGGATTCCAAGGCAGAGCCCGTAACTCAGTGGGTAGGGTGCTGGCCACATACACTGAGGCTGGTGGGTTCGAGCCCGGCCCAGGTCAGCTAAATACAACAATGACAATCGCAACAAAAAAAATAGCCAGGAGTTGTGGTGGGTGCCTGTAGTCCCAGCTACTTGGGAGGCTAAGGCAAGAGAATCGCTTGAACCCAAGAGTTTGAGGATGCTGTAAGCTGTGATGTCATAGCACTCTACCCAGGGTGACATAATGAGACTGTCTCAAAAAAAAAAAAAAAAAAAAAAAGTTTGGCTTCCAAATAGGAGTTTGGAAGTTGATTCCAAACCATATGGATGATTTTGAGGGTTTCGACACTTTGACACAGAAAGAAACTGCAGAAGTGGAGCCTTAAAATGTGACTGAATTGCTGCAATCTCATGACAAAACTTGAAACAGATGAAAAGTCACTTCCTATGGATGAACAAAGAAAGTGGTTTCTTGAGATGGACTCTATATTTCTATTGAAGATGCTGTGAACATTGTTGAAATGATGATAAAGGATTTAGAATATTCCATAAATTTAGTGGATAAGGCAGCAGCTGGGTTTAAGAGGACTGACTTTAACTTTAAAAAAAGTTCCATTGTGGCCAAAATGCTATCAAATAGCATCATATGCTACAGAGAAGTCTTCTGTGAAAGGGAGAGTTAATGGATGTGACAAACTCCATTGTCTTATTTTAACAAATTGCCACAGCAACCCCAATCTTCAGAAACCACTATCCTCAACAGTCAGCAATCATCAATACTGAGGTAATACCCTCCATTAGTAAAGAGATTATGATTTGCTGAAGGCTCAGATGATCACTAGTATTTTTTGGCAAAAGTATTTTTTAATTAAGGTGTATTAATTTTTCAGACATAATGCTATTGCATACCTAAGATTATATAGCATAGTATAAACGTAACTTTTCTATTCACTAGGAAGCGAAATAATTTGTGTGATTCACTTTATTGCGGTATTTGCTTTATTGAGGTGGTCTAGAACTGAATCTGCAGTAATTTTGAGGTATGCCTGTATAACTTCTCAAGCATAGTATGGGGGCATGCCTAACTAATGGGTACCATTTTAAATGTCAGCTACTCTTGAATTTACATTTTCACATGAATTTTAGAATCAGTTTAAATGCAATACTTCTATGGTAAGTCATGTTGAGATTTAAAAAATGATTGAATTCTTTACATTTTAAGCCTCCCCATTCATGAACATGTTTTTCTCCATTATTCAAATTTTCTTCTGTTTTTCAATAAAGGACATAAAATTCTAGCACATTTTTTAATTAGGCTTTTCCTAAGTATCTTTTTTTTTCTTTTATAAATAGTGTCCATTTTTTCCCCATAAAATATTGCTATTATACATTTACATGTAAATTCTGTACTGTATTCAGTTACCTTTTTGTACTCTCTATTCATCCCAACAGCCTGTTAACTGTCTTTGATCATAGAAATATTTCTTACAAATAATGAAAATTATTCTTACTCTCCAGTTATCTCATTACTTTTACTTGTTTTACTGCATTGGCTACGACATCCAAAACATTATAGAATATAAATGGTAGAAGATATCCTTGTTTGATCCCTGAAAATAATTCTTCTAGCACTTTACCCTGTATATAATGATTGCTTGAGATAATCTTTAACAATAAGTTATTAGTTTAGTAAGTTACTATTTTTAACCAAACATGTGGTAACTTTAACCAGGATCTATTTCAATTAAAGACAATTACAGTTTATTATTTTTCACCATTCAAAAACTTAAAAAAAAAAAAGAAAATGCAGCCTTAAAGAAAGATGGAGACTTTACCTCTTTCATGTTTACATGGATGGAACTGGAACATATTTTTCTAAGCAAAGTATCTCAGGAATGGAAGAAAAAGTATCCAATGTACTCAGCCCTACTATGAAGCTAAATTATAGCTTTCACATGAAGGCTATAACCCAACTATAGCATAAGACTATGTGGGAAGGGCCAAGGAAGGGGAAGGTTAAAGTAGAGGGAGGATAATGGGTGGGGCCACACCTACGGTGCATCTTAGAATGGGTACAGGCGAAACTTACTAAAGGCAGAATACAAATGTCTACATACAATAACTAAGAAAATGCCATAAAGGCTATGTTGAAGTTTGATGAGAATATTTCAGATTGTATATGAAACCAGAACATTGTACCCCTTGATTGCACTAATGTACACAGCTATGATTTAACAATAAAAAACAAACAAACAAAAAAAAAAACCCAAAAAACTTAGTACTACTTTCAAGCATATGCTACAGGCCATACAAATAAAAAAGAGGATTTTCCCTGAAGAAGTCACGATTAAAGAGAAATATGTATCAGAGCAATGATTATGTTTTTCTTTGGCACCCAGGAAGCTCAGAACTACACTATCTAAATAAAACAACTCTGCATGTCACAGCCTGCTCATCTACATTATGTTGACACCATTTCCTTTCAGTATATCACTTATTCTAATTTATATCATCCTAAATTTTTAAATTTACTTTACTATTTTATTGAGTGAATTTCCCGTCAATTGCCATAAATATTTAATGGAATAAGGTAAGTACAAATGAAAACTTAAAAAAAAAATGTTTTTGGGCTTGGTGCCTGTGGCTCAAGCGGTTAAGGCGCCAGCTACATACACCTGAACTGGCAGGTTCGAATCCAGCCCGGGCCTGCCAAACAACGACAGCTGCATCCAAAAAATAGCCGGTGTTGTGGTGGGCGCCTGTAGTTCCAGCTACATGGGAGGTGGAGGCAGGAGACTCGCTTGAGTCCAGGAGTTGGGAGGTTGCTGTGAGCTGTGATGCCACAGCTTACCCAGGGTGACAGCTTGAGGCTCTGTCCCCCCAAAAACAAACAAACAAAAAAAAACCCAACAGTTTTTGGATTTGGATTTAAAGTGAAAATGAGAAAGATATAATATGGCCTAGAAAGTACTACTGGATCTTTTAATACAAATTAGTCATAAATAAATCATGTGGAGACATAACATGACACTATAATCAATAAGCTTCTTGGTTGATATAATAAACCAAGAATCTGGTTTGGAGGAAGCTGAGTAGTTAAATGAGGTCTGCTTATGCTTACATTGTTAATTAAGTTTATTTGTCTTGAGTAGCCCTTAGTAAGTATGTCTTAATTTCTTACGATGAAAAGAAACCCAGAAGCCATTAACATTTTGAGTAATACTTGATTAAGTTTGTTGAATGAACAACTCCTTTTTGAAAGGCATCAAAGAAAAATAATTATACCACTCTTACATTTGAGTAACCAAACTAAAAAATAATTACTGCTCCAAAAGAAGTGTAAACAGGACCCATAATTAATGATTTTATCTTTCCTTTGTCAGGCCTTCAACAATTATTTCTGTAATTCAAATAAAAATCTCACTTACTTTCTTCTTTTAAATGTAAAAGAATAATAAAAGTGAATTTTAGCAAATGGATTCTTTACTCAAATAGGTTGTACCACAGTTCCCTTATGGATTTCTACTGTATCACGACCACTCTTTCAAAAAGATTGACAGATCTTTAATGAAAGTTAAATTTATATACATTTTATCTCCAGAAAGATATAGAAAATAATGAAGTCCACAAATTACAAATATTTTGCTAATATGCAACTGTCAATCCTAGCAAATCTAATCTACTTAATTTATATGTTTAATGAATTAATTCTAACAAAATTCAACTGAGTGAGGAGGGATCTATGTCCTTGACAGAGATGCCAAGTATGGTATTGTTGCGACTAGGAAAGAATATAATTTCTGGTTAGATTATTATTCGGGCTCATCAGTGCTCACAGAATATGCAAGGTTCTGCCAAGTCCAATGATGTCAGGCAAACATAATAGAAGGTGCACTAGGCTGACACACGTTTTCATCATACAAATCTTCTGGTAGTTCCTCTTCATCTCCATCAGGAAAATATGTAGGGAATGGTAGATTTTTACAGAAATCCTTATATGCAGGCAGTTTAGAGTCTTTGACCTGAGGGAGGAGGCAAAAAATTTTACTTTAATAAGTGCTACCAATTAAGTTATTTAAAGGCAGTCTGTTTTATCTACTATTCATAATCAAAGAATATCTGCTCCTACACTTTCTAATGTGAATAACACAACTGTGACATATATAGCATAAAAAGAATTGAGTTAATGCATTCTTTTTATTCCAAAAATATGATTAATTGAATGACAGAAACTCAAGTTAATCAGCTATTTTATAAGAATAAAAGTACTAATTATTACTTTACATCTTATCATAACTTATAAATCTCCCAAACTGCCCAAAAGGATAAGTTATATTCTGAAATTACTAGTCAAATATCATTTATATCCAGATTCATTTTTACCTGACAGAAACTATACCTAATAATTATCTATTTTATTATTTAATAATTTTATTATTTCAATAGATAATCATCTATTTTGATTATTTTATTTTCTACTCTATATAGCACACAAAAATTTTATTGTTTTTTTTTGATATAGTCTCACTATGTCGCCCTCGCTACCGTGCCGTGGCGTCACAGCTCACAGCAACCTCAAACTCTTGGGCTTAAGCGATACTCTCCCCTCAGCCTACCAAGGAACTGGGACTATGTCCAGCTATTTTCTTGTTGCAGTTGTCATTGTGTTTTAGCTGGCCTGGGCCAGACTCGAACCTGCCAGCCTTGGGGCATGTGGCTGGCACTGTAACACTAAGCTGCGGGCACTGAACCAGTATAGCACAAATTTTTTGAGCTGAGGTTTAAAACAAAAAAAACCCCTTACTAGTATTTTTGTTAATCTTGACTCTAAGAGTACCTAACCAAAAATATGACCTTTTATTAAGAAAATTAGCTTACAGCATTCTTTTAGTAAACAGCATTCTTATTTGGAAGGTAAAGACAGAATTATATTTGGCAAAAACAGTAAGAGACCTATAAGTCTCTGTACGAGCCTTATTAACTCTTTATGCTCTAAAAAAGAATTCAAATCATATCTGTGAATTCATAGACCAAAGAATTTGAGTACAGATATTAATGTAATCTAAAATGTTAGATTTTATTTTTAGAAAACATAATTGCGTTCTTTAAAGCTTCTGACTCATTCTACAGCCTTCATTCATAGTGAAATTAAAAAATGATTACATGTAATTATATACACAGAGTAAAATGAGGCATAATCAGTTTGGCAATAAGCAATGAATAATTTAGTTGAAATAAGCACACAGCTGCTAAGAACAGTTAAGTACAGAAATACAGAACTATTTTAATCTCTAATGACCGTTTCAAGAAATTATCAGTAAGTTGTCCAAGGAGAAAATAAACTTTAGTTTTTCCCCCCTAATTCATTAATCTTAGGTTGAACCTTAACTAGGAAAAAAATATTTTTAACCAATTTAAACATTTTCAATATTTAGCATTGAAAATGAACCCAAGCAAAAAGACAATCATAACAAAACTTTGTGCTAATTTGATGAATAAAAATTAGTCATTAATGACCCAAAAAACTATTTCTCAGTTGTTTCCACACTTTTATAAATACATTACACTTGAGGGATATTTTAGATAACAAAAGCATTTATATATCCTAAATGTAAATGCTACAGTAGTGGAATTCTTCAGTTTGAAACAAAAATGATGACAAATCTTTTTTGTCTTGGTGGTTCTAAGTTGAGGACCTAAAGTCTGTAGCCCATCTTTAACAAATGGGTAAGATTGTGGTGTGTACTTGCTCCCACCCCAGGCTTTATTATCTTCCTGCCTTCACCAAGACTTAACTATCTATCTCATTCTTTTTATAATTATGTCTATTGGCAAACCAATTTAAGTCTTCTAAGGAAAGATGGGGAAAGCATAGACAAAAAATGCAGGCAAAACTGAAAATAAATTTTATGTACTAGAACACATGAATGAGCACAAATGAATAGAATTTAATAACATACATTACATTATGCTGTAAACAACAGTTCTTTAGGCTCTATTAATACACTTAGTGAATCTAAATGCAACAAAAAAGCTTATGCTAATTAAATAGGTTGGTCATTCCTAAGACTATCTTTACTAACTTTGAAATCTTAGAAACGAAGATTTTGGTAGCTCTGTACTCTGACCTCCTTAGAGGTTAAGTGCATGTTAATGAAATGACCTGCCCACCAAGGAGTGGCTCAATCTCCAGGGGCAAGGGGGGCCTAATTTACTTGCTAGGGGATCACGGAAGGAATGAAACAGTGGGGGTGAAAAGATAGACCCATAAAACACTTCCCAGTTCCACATGTCAATGTTAGAGACAGACATTTGTTTAAGGTTAAAAAGAGTTATGTAGGCACTATATTTTGAAGATTTTTTTTTTAGTACGAGTTCTCTTTTTAAATCAAAATATGTTTGTTGTAAGTATATTTACTAGTGTAATAACAGTTCAAAGAGGACTAGACATTGCTCTGATGCTAGCTATAGCATCAAAATACATTTACACCCCTCTTTCAGAACTATCTTCAGTGCACCTTCTGAATATTTTTAGTGATGGCAAATCATCACTGGTTGAGTGAGTGGACTGAGGTTTTGGAAATAATCTTTTATTGCAGTGGTCAGTAAATATGCATACTAATGTTGCTGGTTATAAACTATCTCTAGGCCAGGTGTGATGGCTCATGCCTGTAATCCTAGCATTCTAGGAGGCTGAGGTGGATGGACTGCTTGAACTCATGAGTTCAAGATCAGCCTGAGCAAAAGCGAGACCCTGTTTCTACTAAAAATGGAAAAACTGAGGCAAGAGGACCGCTTGAACCCAAGAGTTGGAGGTTGCTGTGAGCTATGACACCCTAGCACAATACCCAGGGCAAAGCTTGAGACTCTGTCTCCTCCCCCAGCAAATGTGTAACAACCACAAAATAATATCACTGTACATACTATAGCTTTCCTTCCTGATGGTGCCAAACAAGACACTGAGATGCTTAAGGTACAGCTAAAAAGCCTAGAAACCTGTATGCAGTAAAACAGGCAGAAAAGGAGGACCTGACATTTAGAAATTAATTGCTATGCAGTATAACTGTATTACAGAAAATAATCTCTCTACTTTTTTCTCTTTTATTAGATTATGATATTCATAATCTGTAACCTGGAATGCAGAGGAATATGTTTAATTATGAAGTCATAATGTTTTGAGAAGTACAATGACACCCTTGCTGACTTCAACTACCTGTCAGAGAATGTTGTAAACCAACTTAAAAATAAAAACAAAAAAACTTTTCAAAAACATATCAAATGCACCTTTTTATTAAGAAAAATAAGAATTATTTAAAAGTAAAACTTTTATTTGTTGTAAGAGTAAAAATAATTATGCTTTATACTAGTAATGGAACCTATTTTAAAAAGAGAGCATAGGGAAACACCAAATAAATCTGAGGTTTAAGTTTCAATTTTATTTTTTGCTGCAATTATTGTTGGAAAATCAATGAAGAATATACTTCTGGATATAGCTGACATCACTTCTAATATAGATTTATTTTCAGAATGGGAGATTAAAAACTTAGAAGTCAGAGAATTTGTACGTTGGCCTAAATCCCAGACAGAATTATTTATTTTGTATTTTATGTGACTAAAGTAAATCTCTGAGAGCTTAAGAGTTTTCTTAAAACCTATCTGTTTTCATTATTTTGTTTTAGAATTTTTCTAAAATAAAAATACGTATTTTAAGAAAAACACTTAAAGTGTAATCACAGCTGTGGCCAATAATAAAAAACCTCCCTCTAAAATGACTACCTTTAATCATCTCAAGAAAGTACAAGACAGTAACTTACATATTTCCAGTTCCTTTGTCAAACTCTTCAGAAAAGCCAAAATGTTGTCTTTTATTTATAATTGAGACATAACTGTACATATTTATGGAGTGCCATATAATGTTCAATATACATGTATGCCGTATCATAATCCAATCAGGGTAATAAGCATATTTATCACTTTAAACATTGATCATTTCTTTGTGGCGATAACATTCAAAATCCTTTCTTCTAGGAATCTTGAAATACATATTATAATTTGCTATAGTCACCTACTGTGTAACAGAACATCAGAACTTACTTTGTTTAACTCTAACTTTGTACCTGTTGACCAACCCTCTCTTTCCCTCTACATTTTCCAGCTTCTGATAGCTAATGTTCTGCTCTTTATTTCCAGGAGATCAACTTTTTTGAGATTCCAGATGAGTGGGATCACGTGGTACTTGTCTTCCCATGACTGGCTTATTTCACCTGCCATAACGTAGGTGAAGATGGGCACTTGAAAAAGCTAAAATGATCTTTTTCAAAAAGACAGATATTTTTGGCAATAGTCTAGTATCCTCCTTATCCTCCTTATGGTCCCTACAAGTTTTTGGTTTTATAGACATAGGATATACTTTATCTTGTGTATTTTTTTCATTCAGGTGCTAGTTAAAAGCAGAAAAATTCAGCAGAGAAAATGTGGAAAAAGAATTACTTATTTTTAAGCTATATATAAGAGTCAAAGGAGAATTTATGGCACATGTTTATATATATGAACAATGTGAAAAAGTTATACATACCTTTACTAAACAATTTTTATGTCCAGGTACAGAACCATTTACATAGATTATATTGTGCTTTGTGTTTATTCTCCATACCTAAAGAATAAAACCAAACTTTAAGAGTTAAACATTTGAGAATGTACTTGCATTAAAAGAATGTTACTAAAAGTTGAGGATGTAAGCAGCCTGTAAAGTAATAATCATATTAGCACTTCAAAATGATGAAAATTGAAAAACTTCAAATCCTATGGTGACTTATAATATAAGACTATCATAGATACATCTTAATGGAAGTGGTGGAAAGTTCATTTTAAATGGAAATATGATTGAATAAATAAGACCACTTAGATTTGTTGGGCATCATTAAAAATAATAAAATGAAATTCAACTTTATTTTATTTTTAGTTAGTACTAGTTTGCTGTAACTAGAAACTGGAGAAGCCACAACCTCACTGGTTCTAATTTCTAAAATAAGTGAGCTCAGCAGATTGTCCTGAAGCAGACCTGCGTGTGGAGAAAAAACTTACACAAATTGGAGAGAAATGACCAGTCAAGAAATGGTACTGAGAAAGTAAAATAAATGGAAAGGAAATCGAGTTCGACTCACAGCTCATATTTAATAATGGGTAAGTGTTAAATACTATAAAATTAAAAATCTTATACACATAGAAAAAGAAAAGGTAGACAAAGAGATGGTCTCTGGTAAGAATAAAAGAAAAAAATTTTCTAGATTTAATTTTACAGAAGTTGAAAAACTTCTACTGGTCAAAATTCATTAATAAAATACATCTAGGGTGGCACCTGTGGCTCAAAGGAGTAGGCCCTATATGCCAGCCCCGGCCAAAAACTGCAAAAATAAACAAACAAATAAATAAATAAATAAAATAAAATAAAATACATCTAAAATAGAAATGGGGGAACATACACCAAAATGTGTGATTATCTTTGGGTGTTGTTCTTTTTTGAGACAGAGTCTCACTTGTCGCCTTGGGTAGACGTCATTAGCTCACAGCAACCTCAAACCCTTGGGCTCAAGCGATCCTCTTATCTCAGCCTCCCGAGTAGCTGGGACTACAGGTGTCTACCACAACGCCCAGCTATTTTTAGAGACAGGGTCTCACTTTGCTTAGGTGGGTCTCGAACACCTGAGCTCAACCAATCCACTTGTCTCAGCCTCCCAGAGTGCTAGGATTTCAGGCATGAGCCACTGCATCTGGCCCAGATATCTTATAAGTGGCTTATTTTCTTCTTTGTACAAACACTAGTTGTTTGTTTTAATAAAAATATGATTATGCAGCACCCATTATAGTACAACTCATTTTCACTTAGATATTACATATATTTCTCAAATTTGTAGAAACTGAACTTAATTTCTTCCCCTTTAAATATGTATTTGTAAAAATGGATATATACCACAACCCTTTTTTAGTGCTATGTTTTATGCCCTATTTTATTTGTCTTCTCTCCTTACCCAAATCTATCTCTATCCACTCACACATTTGATATATAATTCAAGATGAGCTAGTATATAACCTTCTACTTTTCTCTGTGATCATATAATAGTACAGCAACATACGTATGCAAGGAGCTTTTGTTCATTCTTCTATAAAGAGAGAACTATACCTGATGCTCTGAATCTTATTTCTTCATGCCAAAAAAATCTTGTGGAAATCTTCCATGTCAAATAAGAGACCTAATTTTTTTATTTTTAATGACTGCATTTTCCATATTGATGACTATACTGTACTACTACCACTGCAACATACATACATACAAACACACACATAATTTAAGTATCCTCTGCCCCTAGTAACTGTAAAGTCTATTAGAACAACCACATACAGAAACAGATTAAATACATGTTCTGGTGCCTCTGCATGTAGATAATTTAACTGTTCCTAAAAATAACCACTTTAGAAACTTACCTTCAGTCCATATGCTGTCCTGTCTACGTTTCCCATTTTCCCAGGCATTTTAGTTCCAGGCCAGACTCTGGCAATATCCTAAATGAGATAACCAAAGTTAACAATTTTAAGTACTCTCAAATTCAAACAGTACTGATCAAGCCACAATGCAAACTCAAACATTATTAAAATGTTTTATAATTTTCTCCTGTTCTGCTGGGCCCCAGAAAAGATCTAAATGTCAATTTGGACACATTTACTTCTAGAGGATTTCCTTTCCAAATTTGACTAGACTGGGCCTAGTCAAAATAAATGACTAGAAAATAGATTTAAGAGAAAAACTCAGTAACAACAGAGTAGTAACTGACAAAATATTAGTTGAGATATGAAAGAGAAAAAAATATATACACACATCACAGCATCATTCAGAGAAAAATATGGAATGACTGCCCTGTTTTTGACTAATCTGTATTCACTGATGTAACAGATGCCCCACACTGCTGATGCTAGAATGGCCCTACCTCTTGTTTTTGATGTTTTGATTTGCTTGAACAAAATGATTAAAGAAATGAGTTATCAGAATTTTGAGTTTGGCTAGTCCAAGTTGTCTTTGATTCACATAAATCAAATAGCTTCACAAAGTCTCTGATTTTGGCTCTGACAATAGATAATACTTCTATATCCAAAGCAGCAAATCTGAATTACATCTAAAATAGGAAAGTTTCTCACAATTCACGAATCCTTAGAACAGTGGTTCTCAACCTGTGGGTCGCGACCCACAGGAACTGTATTAAAGTGCCATGGCATTAGGAAGGTTGAGAACCAATGTCTTAGAATATAAATACTTTCCCATCATCTGTTTACATTAATAAGTGAAACTTCTAGTGGAAGTGGATTATCACAGCATTAAGAATTGTTTAATATGTAACCAATATAGCTTAAAAGACAATCCTGAGTATTTCTTTTCCTTTGCACCTTACATTTATTTTCTGCATGCATGTGTACACCCAAGCAAATACATACTTATACTTAAATTCAAATATACACTATACAGTTTATTCTAATTCCTCCCCTTCATGTTTTAATGCTCTTTTCTAGTAGTGTGAACCCTGTTCTGCTGTTGTCAATATATATGCTTATCTGCTCAATACTACAATTTATAAAAAATTATTTTAGAATTCTGATACTACTGCAAAAATTAAACTAGAACTCAACTTTTGTACAAAGTACATTTTAAATTAGGCTTGAGGTATCCAAACTACAGATGCTTCTCAACTGACGATGGAGGGCTGATAAATTAACCCTTTGTAAATTGAAAATACCATATGAAACTGCATTTAATGGACCTAACTTGCCAAATATCCTACCTTAGCCTAGCTACCTTATATGTGCTCCAAAAACTTAACACTAGCTATAATTGCGCAAAATCACTTAACACAGCCTATTTTATAACAAAGTGTTGAGTTATCTCATGTAATTTATTAAATACTGCATTGTGAGTGAAAAACAAAATGATTGCATGGGTTACTGGAAAGCAGTTTCTATGATAAATGCGTATCACTTTCATATCAATGTAAAGTCCTAAGTTCAAACATCGTAAGTTGAGGACCACATTACTGTGTTCAGTAGTTGCTTTAGTTTTTTCTCTCCTTTGGCATGGTTATGTTATTCATGTGAAAGAGTTGGATTCATTTACTAATTATAGTCCATTTTGGATTTTCCCCCTCATCTGTTTTTATTTTAAATATGTAAAACACTAACATGGTTCCAAAAGTAAAAAGTATAACAAAAAAATACTCCTAAGAAGTGTCACTCTTATAATGCCTAAATTCTTTCATACTGTTTCAACCTATCCCTTGCAGGTAAACAATCTAATTTCTGGTTTACCCTTTTAGTCCTTTTTCTAAAAATAAGTAGAAAACATGTATATTTCCTAATGTCTTGCAAATCACTTCATTGTTTCAAAGTGACCTTATTATTGTTCTCTTCCGCTAGATAGTATTCTATTGATTAGATGTGCCACAGTTTATTAATCCAAACTCCCAGGTGTGGACATTTATGCTCACAATTATAATATTGCAATGATTAAATTTGTATAAATGCATTTTTGAGAGACTATCTTGAGTGGAAACTCCTAGAAGCAGGATTGCTGCATCTAAGGTAAATGCATGTGTAATTCTGTTAGATACTGCCACATTCCCCTTCGTATTTTGTATTCCCATCAGTGATATAGGAGAGTGTCTGTTACTATTTCTTGCCAAGAGAGTGACAAAAATTAAACAGCTTTATGACACAATCTGCTAGGTGAGAACAACTTTATCTTAGAACAACTTTAATCTGTGTTTCTCCTGTTATGAGAAAAACAGAATATATTATGAACCTTTAGAGATTGATCTTGTATTACACTGATGCACCAAAGAAGAAGAAAATTCCTCTAGCCTCCTTATGCTATACTTTTGGAAGAATAGGACTGAATTAGCAATACAAAGAATCCTTTCTCTCTTTCTTTCACTCTTCCTCTTTCCTTCTTTCTCCCTGTACTATGGTATTGCCCTTGACAATCTTGTTGGATCCTTTAAGGCAAAAAGAAATCTGGGAAGGAGCAAGTAGGGCCAGGTAGAATAGCACTATAACCCCTAATTTCTGCAGTCAACTTCAGAGTACACGACAGGAAACAGAAGGGAATGGGAAAGTAGGTCAAAAGGTATTGAGGACACTAGTCATTAAGTATGTGAGATATAAAAGTCCGGCTCTGGAAAATGAGTGAGGCCAGAACCTACAAAAAGGGTAACAAGTACTTGGATCCACCTGGACTCAGATTAAATTTATGTGACTTGATCTCAAGGATAGACTGAGCACTATACGTACAGAAGATGAATATTTAGCATTAAAAAGAGCACCACTAGTTATACTCACACCAGTTGCAATAGCTCCAGGCCTCCTATGGGTTTTTGTTTGACCATGGGTAGCAGGCTGGCCTTTAAATCCCCATCTTTTCATGACGCCTTGAAAACCTTTACCAATCCTGAACAAAACAAACTTTAGAATTTACATAATGAACAGAGCATAAAATATTCCCAATTGTACACTTTCTTGATAGTACCTTAGAGTTTTAACAAAGCTTCTTATCTAAATAACTAGAAAAAGCTATACAAGTAAAATTGCAAATGAACATTCCTTTATCTCTGTCCTGGTTTGCACCCTTTATAGTAGTCTAATTCTACATAAAATGATTAATTCCAGATTGTGAGACAAAAGCAAGCTAAGCACAGGGAGTTTTATCTAAACAAGGAATTTTATCATTGTAATCCTGTGAAGATGACAAAGTAAAAAGTGGTAAAGTTCTAAAAGTTCTACAGCACTTATAACAGATATGGCATGCAGCCATTAGGATGGACCCCACCACCTGGTGCTAATGCTCTTTGCTCAGTCCCCTTTCCCTTGAGTCTGGGTGAAAGTAGTGCCACAATTCTAATGAATAAAATACAGCAAAAGTGACGAGATGTCACTTCTGAGATTTGGTTATAAAGAAACCTCAGCTTCTACTTTGGTCTCTTTTGTTTACTAGGCTCTGAAGGAAGCCAACTGCCAAGCTATCCTCCAGAGAGGTGTGTTGCAGGGATGTCTCCAGCCAACAAATAAGAACTTGAGGTCTATGAATGGCCATGCTTAGTGATGTGGAGGCAGATTCTCCCCAAGTTGAACCCTGAGATAACTGCAGCCCTGGCTGATGCCTTCATTGCAGCTTTGTGAGACATCCTAAGCCAGAGGCAACTAGGTAAACTGTACTGCGATTTCTGATCACAGAAAATGATGAGGTAATAAGTGTCTGTTATTTTAAACTGTTAAGTTCCAGGCAATGTGTTAGGCAGCAGTAGATACTAGTATAACACAGGGCTAAATATATTTTAAAAAGTAATAATGCTTTAAATACTGAGCAAGTTTTTTTTTTGAGACAAGAGTCTCACTTTGTCACCCACCGTAGAGTGCTGTAGCATTATAGCTCACAGCAACCTCAAACTCTTGGGCTCAAGTGATTCTCTTATCTCAGCCTCCCAAGTAGTTGGGACTATAGGTGCCAACCACAACGCCCGGCTATTTTTAGAGACAGAGGTCTCACTTTTGCTTAGTGTGGTCTCAAACCCTGAAGCTCAGACAATCTATCCACCTTGGCCTCCCAGAGTGATGAACAAGTTTTATTTTAGAAGATACCATATGGATCTTGGTCTCAAGGTTGAATAGGAAGTGACTGGAGAAATAAAATCTAATAACCTAAAATCTCATTTTTAACTGAAATCACTCTATTTCAAATTCTGTTAACTAAGAAACATTACATGATGCAGGTAGAAAGCAAACACTAAGGCTACAGCATTAGTAAAGTTTGTCTCTGAAACTCAACATGCTAGGTATAGAAGGTATGTATCACTACGTGACAAAGGCCATATATGGCAACCCTACAGCTAATATCATACTCAACATACTCAAGATCAGAAACAACACTAGGATGCCTACTTTCACCACTTCTATTCAATGTAGTACTAGAAGTCTTAATGCAATTAGGCAAGAGGAAGAAATAAAGGCATTCAAATTAGAAAGGACTAAGTCAAATTGTCCTTGTTTACAGATTACTGTATATACTTGAGTATAAGCCGAGCTTTTTTCGGCACAAAATTTGTGCTGAAAAACCCGAACTCGGCACAAATTTTGTGCTAGAAAAAACTCGGCTTATACTCGAGTATATAGGTAGATAATTTTATACATAGAAAATCCTAAAGACTCAACCAAAAAACTGTTAGAATAAAGGTGCAGGATACAAAATCAACACACAAAAATCAGTGTTTCCAAAAAGAAAAGAAAACAAAAAACAAACAAAAAAATTGGCTTGGCACCTGTAGCTCTAGTGGCTGGGGCGCCAGCCACATATACCGGAGCTGGGCCTGCCAAACAATAATAACTACAACCAAAAAACAGTCAGGCGTTGTAGTGGGCATCTGTAGTTCTAGCTACTTGGGAGGCTGAGGCAAGAGACTCTCTTAAGCCCAGGAGTTTGAGATTGCTGTGAGCTGTGACACCACAGCACTCTACCTAGGGCAACAGCTTGAGACTCTGTCTCAAAAATAAAATAAATAAAAATAAATAAATAAATAAAAATCAGTGCTTCTACATGCTGAATAGTATAGTATCTCAAAAAGAAATCAAGCAAATTCCACCTACAATAGATATAATAAAAAAACCCCTAGGAATAAACTTAATAGATATGGCATACAGCCACTAAGATGAAAAGAAACTGAAGAGGATACAAATAAGTGGACAGGTATCCTATGTGCATGAACTAGAATAATTAATATCGTTAAAATGCCCAAACCATCCAAAGTTACTTAGAGATGTAATGCAATTCCTAGCAAAATAACAGTTATATTCTTTACAGAAGTAGAAAAAAAAATTCTAGAATTCATATGGAACCACAAAAGTGCCTGAATAGCCAAAGAAATCCTGAGCAAGAAGAACAAAGCTGGAGGCATCACACTTCACATCCAACTTCAAAAAATACTGCAAAACTATAGTAACCAAAACAGCATGGTATTGGCACATAGAACAACAAACAGAATAGAGTCTGGAAATAAATTTATACATTTATGGTCAACTTATTTTCAAGACAAGGTGCTAAAATCACACACTGGGGGAAAGACAGTCTCTTCAATAAATAATGCTTGAAAAACTGGATATCCATATGCAGAAGAATGAGACTAACCCTCCCTCCCCATCTCATCATATACAAAATTCAACCAAAAATGGATTAAAGACTGAAATGTAAAGCTGCAAACTATGAAACTACTAGAAGAAAATATAGTGGAAATATTTCACAATATTGGGTTGGGCAAGGATTTCTTAAATAATACCTCAAAAGCAGAGGCAATAAAAGCAAGGATAGACAAATGAAATTACATCGCTAAAAAGCTTTTTGCAAACCAAAGGAAGGAATTAAGACTGAAGTGACCACCTACAGATTGGGAGAAAATACTTGCAACCCCCCGACAAAGGGTTAATATACAGAATATAAAAGGAATTCTAAAAACTCAACTGCAAAACCCCCCAAATAACCTGATTAAAAATGGTCAAAGACCTCAAGAGACATTTCCCCAAAGACATAAATGGCCAACAGGTATATGAAAAAATGCTAAACATCATTAGTTACCAGGAAAATGTAAATCAAAACCATTTTGAGATACCACCTCATTCCAGTCAGAATGGCTACTATCAAAAAGACGAAATACAAATGGGCCAAGAAACATAAGAAAAATGCTCAACATCATTAATCATCAGGGAAATGCAAATTAAAACCACAATGAGATACCATCTTACCTCATCAAAACAACCATTATTAAAATGTCAAAAATACAGATGTTGGCATGGATATGGTGAAAAGGGAACGCTTATGCACTGCTGGTGGGAATGCATTAAATTAGAATAACCTCTATGGAAAACAGTATGGAGATTCCTCAAAGAATTAAAAGAACCTACCATTTGATCTAGCAATCCACTACTGGGTATCTACCCAAAGGACCAGAGGTCATTACATCAAAGAGACACATACACTTGTATGTTTATTGCACATATTCACAATTGCAAAGATACAGAATCAACCTAAGTGCCTATCACATTGTAAATGGATAAAGAAAATGTGGTGTGTATGTAATATTGTATATATATCTACACTCCCCCATGGTATACTACTCAACTATAAAAAGGAATGAAATACTGTCTTTTGCCAAAACCTAGCTGGAACTGGAGACCATTACCCTAAGTGAAGCATCTCAGGATTGGGAAAACAAATACTTAAAAGTGGAAGCAAAATGATGGTTTACACAAAATAGTATGTATGATGGACACTGGAAACTAAGAAAGGGGGAGGGTGGGAAAGGGCTAAGGGATCAAAAGTTACCTTTCAGGAACAATGTACACCATTCAGGTGATAGGTACACTAAAAGCCCTGACTTCACTACCATACAATACACCCATGTTGCAAAAAACACTTGCGCCCCCAAATCTATTGGGAAGAAAAAGAAAAGAACAAAAGAATAAAAAGTGTTGGTGAGGATGTGGAGAAAAGGGACCACTTACATAGTATTGGTGGGGATGTAAATTAGTACAGCCATTATGGAAAACAGTATGGAAGAGTGCCTCAAAAAGTTAAAAACAGAACCGCTATATGATCCAACAATCCCACTACTGGGTATGTATCCAAAAGAAATGTTATCAGTATGTTGAAGAGATGTACCTGTATTCCCATGTTTACTGGGGAAGTACATTTACAATGGCCAAGATATGGAATCAACCTAAGTATCCAACAACAGATGAATGAAACAGAAAATGTGGTACATAGTACAATGGAATATAATTCAGCCATTAAAACAAATCCTAGTGTTTGTGACAACATGGGTAAGTCTGGAGGACATTTTTAAGTAACCTAAGCCAGGCACAGAAGGAAATATTGCATGATCTCACTCATATGTGGAATCTAAAAAAGTTCTCAGAAGTAGAGAATATAACAGTGGTCACCAGAGGTTAGGAAGAGAATAAGGACAGGGAGAAGTTGGTCAATGCGTAGAGTTACAATTAGATAGGAGTAAATTCTGATGTTCCATTGTACAGGAGGGTGACTGTGGCTAGCACTAAAGAAGCTAGCTATTACTAACAGTGTACTGTTCAGGCCATTTACAAAAAGGACCAAAAGGAAAAGATTATGAAAACCATGTTATTTCCATAAGGACACTGCTATGCACTTAACAAAGAATTATCAGAAAGCAATGGATTTGAAGAAAGCTCATATGGATAATACAACTTATTTTAGATAAATCAAGAATATAAAAACAATTATGATTAAGCGTAGACCCTAACAGATAAGTATTATCCAGTCATAGGTTAAGAGTTATTTGTATACCAATAATTTAAATGTAGCTTACAACACCTCCTTTACATTAATCAAGAAAACAAAACTTATGAGGTGCACATGACTTTTTTCACCCTGAAAATTCAAATAAAAAATTAAAATAATGCTTATTCCTGATCAAAGAACTATAATGGCAATTTAACATAAATTGAATGAAAACCCACTAATTTTATAAAGAGATTAATATCTAAGAAGAGAACCTAAGATAATAAAATGTTTACCTAAAATCATGCTTCAGAAATTTAACAAAATATTTTCACTTTACACTGAATTTTAGAGTATACTTGGAAAGTAAATAGCTTGGCAATTTAAAAATTAAAAAGGAAATACCTAAAGAGTCATTTAAACTTATGATATCATTTGGCAAATAACATTAAAAAAAAAAAAAAAAAAAAAAAATGAGAGGGAATGGTAACACTAATCTAAAATGAACATGTTTTAAAAATACCACATTGTTACCCTAGCCATTCTTGGTAGAAAGTTTACTGGTACTTTGTAAGTTCTAAAACTGATTTATCTTTTAGTTAAAAAGAGAGAATTTTTAATTGGTGAGAATTTAAATTTTAATTATTGAGTTCATGCACCAATAAAACACATGCCAGGTAAATTACAGAAGATAATTTAGCTCAATTTAAGAGTAAATGATTGTAAGATGAAAGTGGTATCCTGAAAGTGCTAATTATCTGTTGGTTAATTACAGATTGTTTTTCAATTCAGTTCCAGAATACGTCATGTAGTTATGTTGTGTACAATGGAAACCTCTTCAAAAACCTATAAACAAAAGGATAAAACACAAATAACATGACAAATTATTGGCTGAATTCAGATTAGGGAGAATAAAGTGCACCTGTTTATCCACGGGTGGTGCAGGTATTTATACTATTACTCCTCCTAGTTGTCATCCAGCTTGAGATAAAAGAAACGAACTCATCTATTCTCAGCATACCCAGGTACCTTTCAAATATAAAGTTTTCACAGGTCACATAAAATGAAATTGTCGATTGGTGGGTGCCCCATGATCACATTAGTGTACACAGCTATGATTTAATAAAAAAAAAAAAAAGAAATTGTCATTTTATGAAAAATAACATACAACACATAATATACATGGCTTCTATCCCTCAACCTTTTCCACCGCAGTTTTTAATTAATGACAGTTCCCCAAAAATCAAACAAAAAAGCTCAAATCAGAAAGAACTCAATGTTTGATATATCTGAAAATTAAGAAAATATGAAAAAATGTATTTTACTTAGGACATTTATACATGTTAAAGCAAAAATTCATCCAAAAATCCAGAAGTATTATTTAATGTAGGAAATGTTATTGCCCTTATTTTCTCAGTCCATTTCCTCTTAGTACACTTTCAGTGCCTGAAGGGTAGGGATTGTGTATTACTTATCCAGCCTAGAGAAGTCAGAGTAAAATTTGTTACTGGCTACAACTGTGTAACAGGAAAAAAGAGGATTAGTTTCCTTTATTCTTCTTCCAGTTTCCAAATGTTGTATAATGGACATAGCCTTTAGTTTTCAAAGATAGTATAAAGAAAGGGGGAGAAGCTTAAAGAATGACTGTAAGAATCCTGCAGATAGGAATGCATGATTTAATGTTTCCTACTGCATTCTACAAATCTCTGAAGACTTCTACTATGGGAATTTCATTCTCTTGCTTTATTGTGATAAATGCCTCAATGTTTACCAGCAGAGACACAGGTTTAACTATAAATCCATCATGTATTTCCTTACTTTGTGAGAAATGGCTTTTCATTACATAATTCTAGATATATTTACATATGGGGACAAAACTAAACACCCACAGGGTGAAGAGTGAAGAGTGACTGCATACTTGCTTAAACCCACCCATTCCGTATCCTCTGAGAAGTTTCTCTAAAATTCCCATCCCCTGAGTCTCTCCCTCAATACTGGCTTCTCCTACCTCTTCCACCTTCATACCCTCTTTCTTTTCCTTTTTTGGAAGCAAACTGCTTCTCCACTGCTCCACCATGCACTCTCTGCAAGCCATCCTCTCCAAGTACTCTTTGGAACTCACTTTGAGGTTAAGCCCCTAATCTGAAATCCTAAAGTCTTTAATGAAAAAAGCTTTTCATTATGGAAGTTTTAATATATATTCAAGAGCAGAGAGATTAATACAATGTACTCTTATGTATCTATCACTCAGTATTGAACACTTAAGACTCCAGCCCTATTAATCTATTCCTCTCCTCTACTTCCACAATTTCAATAGATTATTTATTCTGAAGCAAACTCCAGATAACCTATCATTTTATTCACAAATATATTCAGTATAGATTCTAAAAGGTAAGGATGCTTTTAAAGAACATCATCAAAATATTATCACCCCCATGAGTAATTCCTGAATATCTGAATTGGTTCAGATTCCTATGACATCTTTTAAGACAGAATCTCTTCACAAAATTTTCTCTACTATCCTCTTCTCTTGCCATTCTTTCCTCCCTATTTTCCTGCTTCCCTAATAATCTTTGAGCAATTTCCTATGAAAAGATGGTCTCACAGTTCTGTCTCAGATTCTCTTGAGGTTGGCAGACTCTGGCCTGCATTAGCCATCTGTTCTTGTGAATGGTTTTATTGGAATAGAGCCCCACATTCATTTACCTATCACCTGTCTCTGTTTTTCTCTTAATGCTTTAGAGACACAATGGCAGAATGAGTAGTTCAAGGGCAGTAGAGATCACAATGCCCACAGACCAAAAACATTTACTGCATGAGTATCTGATTCTTTGAGAAAAAGTTTCGCTACCCCTAAAGTTATTACTAATAAGCTGGAGTTCCACAACCCTGCCTTCTGGCAAGAATTCTGCCACCAGCCTGTTCCACAGTGGTACCAACCACATCTAGAAGGCCCCAGCCATTCAATTACAGTGTTTCAGAAACAGAAACCAAATATTTCCCTTTCTTCAAAAGCTATCTTTTCAAGGCCACTAGAGTGAAATTCCCAAGGTGATACTTTCTTCACACAAGATTGTTCCCTGCTTTAAAACAAACACAGCAACAACAAACAAACAAACAAAACTACAAGCTGAGATAGTTTCCCAGTAATTTTTTTAGCTCAGAACACAACAGGTCTTTTATTACTGGATTCAACCTAACTTTCAAACACTGCCTACCACCAACCCTAGTTACAGCAAATTATTCAAGGGATCCCTACACACAAGCCACTCTTTGATGTCTTCGCTCACTCTCTTCCCTCTGCCAACACCTTTCCTACTGCATTGTCATTCTACTGTTGCCAAGAAAAAAGCGTTTATCGACAAGCGTTGCATTACCTTCAACCTATCTCAATCTTTTTATAAGTAAAATCAAAATCCATACTGTAAATTGAGGTTTTTCAATCAGAACCATTTCCAGTAAGTTTTCTTCTCCCTTTTTTCCTCAAGAGAATGTTGGAGTACTGCAGTTTATCCAGCCACTGATTAAGCTGGCTAGAGCCGGCACAAACTCCAAATTGTTTTTGCATACGCTGTCCCCCCTGCCTGGCCACGAGCTGAGCCAGGCAAGGTCTACTGGTATGCCTTCCAAATGAAGTTTGAACTTTCTCTCCTCAGTTGATTTCTGCTGTATGAAGTTTAAGCGACTTGTACGTAGTCCTCAGAAAACCAGTAACTGAGTACTAAATGGAAGCAGAATTCTTGACTTCTCTAAGAATGCTCCAAGGTCAGATTATATTTTTATATTTAGCAAATAAAGATAGAAGTGGGGGTGGGAAGGTGAAGAAACCATTGATTTAAAATCAGCCTCTCTGTTATGGTTAAATATTACATTTGAATATAAGGAAATGAAAACTAACCTGAGTTTCTAGTTAACATCAAGACTGGGCTGTTCCTTTATAAAACTGAACCATCGAGAGCAGATTAGAGTTAAGATGAAATCTTTAACTATGAAAAAGTAGTTCTGAATATAAAGGCAAAATACCAAATTGACATCTAAAGAATTTCTTGTGGGATACAACTTAATAATCATGTGACTATGCTTTAGTTTCAAACTGTCAAATGCTCTTAGTTTTAAAACAAAAAAAGGTCAATAAACAAAAAAGAGTATTTTTTTGCCAAAATAAATTACATGGATATAAAAGGCTTATTAATTAATTCACTATAGGGCCAGGAACAGTGGCTCATGTCTGTAATCCTCGCACTCTGGGAGGCCAAGGCGGGTGGACTGCCCTGAGCTCATGAGTTCGAGACCAACCTGAGCCAGAGTGAGACCTCAACTCTAAAAATAGCTGGGCGTTGTGGTGGGCACCTGTAGTCCCAGCTAGTTGAGAGGCTGAGGCAAGAAAATCACTTGAGCCCAAGAGTTTGAGGTTGCTGTGAGCTGTGATCCCATAGCACTCTATCGAGAGAGACAATGACTATCTCAAAAAGAAAAAAATTAATTAATAAATCAAATTCACTGTATCTTCCTCAGGATCAGCTTTTAACTATTGATAAACTAATATGACACAAATATTTTAATTTTTAACTTTTCATTTAAAAAAACTCACCCAGATGTTAACTATTTATTTGCACTTCCACACATTTCAAAGGTATAGCATCTCTACTGAAGATTCCTATCAAGTTTGAGAGTTTCTACCAAATTTGGTATTGTTGTCTAAACCTACTTATCAGTGCTAATAGCGTTTGAACCCACAAGTCAGTCATGGTGGAATTTTCCAGTTGCTTTTTGTTCCATTCACATATAGTTAGAAGCTGGCATGGAGTGTCTGTACAGTGTCTGAACTCTCTAGGACAAGTTCCTGACAATGTCACCTGAAATGAAGGTATATGGTTTCTGTATATAAACCATAGTCCTCCTGTCAATATCTGGGAATACTGGTATTAACAAGAGATTGCTAAGAGTGTGCTGCATATAGCTTTTCTGACAGCAAATCTAGCTCATTCAATAGTATAAATAGCTAAATGTGCACTGATTTCTTCAATTTCCTGGCTGTCCTAAAATACCACATAGGGTGTCCCAAGTGTAGTTTGTTTTCAAAAAGGAAAACTTAAATAACCAATTGTGCAACAGCAGCAAAGGACTTAAGTTTCCTGAAGGTCTTCAGCCTTGTAACATTCTCCAGTAGAAGACCATACTGTCACACGCTGTGAATCTACTGTCATGTATTATTTCATTAGTATAGATAAAAGTTATGTGACTTGGACAACTGAGAGATTACTTTTTGGAAACAGAATTTTTAGAATTTAAAGAAACTTAAGAAAGCACTTATCCCCTACCCTTATGTTAAAGATAATAAAATCTAATCCAGACAAGTTAAGCCACTTGCCCAAGGTCAAATCGGTGGCAAATGGAAGCTCTGGCTATGCCTTCAACCCAGTTCACACTGCTGGCTCTCAAGAAATAGATTAGAGGAAAAATGTGAAAATAAGCATATCATAGAGGCATGAAGCCGTATGAAGGGCATCCTCATTAAATTTTAGATGTACAAGATAGTATGTGATCTTAAAATTGTGTGTTTTGTAAAGCTACTACTTTGCTACATAAAATATAGACTAAAGGCAAAACTCGACATGTTCGAAAATACTGGAATTGAATTTCTAATGACTTCATGTTTTCCACTCATTTCAGAAATATTCCCTATTAAACATACATCTTTCCTTTTGAAATTTCAACAAATTAAAAAGCAGCAATATCAATAATAGTGACAGCCAGTACTCCTGAATATTATGTGCCAGGCCTTGAGTTAAGAGCATTCCAGGCATTATCGGATTCAATTGTTCTAACATGGCTATGCACAAAAGAGGTTAAGAAAGCTGTCTAGGTTACAGAGCTTCTGAGAAGTCCATGCTTTTAGTTTCTACATTTGATAGCCTTAATTTTGCTGACCTTGGATTAAAAAAAAAAAAAAATGCTGCTTTGTAGAGTTAAACAGGGAGGCAATTATAGATGACTACTATAAAAAAAAGTTTTTAATGCAGTAAAACTGAATATAACCCCAAAATACCACCTCCAAATAGATGCTCACTTTCACTAATTTAACAGAGTTATTTTTTACAGAGATTTCCCTGTATAGTCTTATCACTCATTTTAAAAATTGTTTCACTAATATACTTGAAAATGGACTGCTTTGAGTAACTAGCACACAAAGTTAAATATTAAAAAATGAAACAAAATTGAAAATGTATAGGACTAGACAGCAACTGTATCTTGTAGGCACACCCTGTTTCCTTTCCAGAAGAACAAGCCACTGGGGAGGGTGTCTGATGGTACACAAGTATCATTCACTGAACAGTAATGACCAGGCATAGAGCCCAGAGTCTTTACTCTTTTAAGAACCCACCCAGTTTTTTAACCATCTTCAAGACTTTACACATCTGATACTCTAACCAAAGAACCCAAACTAATGGAATGTCAGTAAAGGTGCTCTATCAATTACCTAATCTCCCTCACCCCACATCCCTTAATTTTTACTACCAATGGTAACATTATAAAGATTAAGTGTGTCTTTTTCTATTTTGAGACCAAAGGGCAAGGAGAATTTAAAGGGCACAGATAACTTTCAAGTAGTAAGATGTCTAAAATTGCTAGTGAACTAATAAAGTTATGCCTAATAATATATGGGTTGTTTTAATTAGTCCAGACTTATAGATTAAAAAAAAAAAATTCTTTTAACTACCTAAAGTCTTCTGACTTCCAATATGGACTTTCAAATTTAAATTCATTCATTCATTCACTCATTCCAGATAACTTTCTTTTGAAGCAGGAAAAAACTACTTCAGTCATGCTACTGTCAAGTATTCAAAGTTCACTAAGATCCCTGGCAGGAAAGTGCCCACCATGCCCACTGTTATGGATGCATCTCCATCATCTTTGTCCTTCAAGAGAGACCTACTATTTTAGTTTTCTTTCTTTTTGTTCTTGGTTTCATTCTTCTCTCAAGTTTTTTTTTTTTTTTTTTTTAACTACGGATTATATAATAACTGCTAGGATTCAACAGAAAAAAAAAAAAAATGGGCTAACCATCCTATGCTGAGGACAGAATCAATAGCCATACCTCATCTCGTCCACTATTTATATTTATACATCATCTATAGCTATTTCCTACTTAATATTAAGACCAAACGATCATCTTTTAAAAGTTACAATGGAATATGATTACTAGAACAGAACAAGAATATAAACTTTAAAAATGTGCTGGGTATGGAGGAGAGAGATGTTAGTTTAAAATTTTTATTGAGAATGAATTACATGAAATTGTCTATTTCAAAGACTGGATTTTTATTACATATTAATAACGTAATGAAACTGTGTAAAACCATTCTGCTAGATGGTTTTATGTATTTAGATATAAAAGTCTTTCCCATACAATCTAAAAAGAATTTGTATTCTTAGAACCTTAAGATAAAAAAAAAAACAAAAAAACATTTCTGGTATAAAAGTAAATATTAAAAGAACTGTGGTAATTAAATATTCATCTCACACCCTAAACTGATGCTGATAAACTTACCCATTTATTTAGAAAATTATAATCTAATTTGGTGCACGTAAACACAATGTAGCTTTCCTGTAAGCAGATTTCATACTGCAACTGTTAAAGAAGGAACATAAAAAAAATTTAAGGATGTTGGGGCGGCACCTGTGGCTCAAAGGAGTAGGGCGCCAGCCCCATATGCTGGAGGTGGCAGGTTCAAACCCAGCCCCAGCCAAAAACTGCAAAAAAAAAAATTAAGGATATTTTCAAGAAGAGGCTTTATTCTTGGTTACTGCTCACTTTTTAGAAATGTCTACAATTTTACTGCTAAGGTACATAGATTCTATTAACACTGCGTTTTTGTAAAGTAGACAGTGTTTTTTGCTTTTAAACATTTTCTTAGCTATTTCTAAAGTATGTTTAACTCTGCAATTAAAACTGAATGTATAAGATAAAAAAATTTGAAATATAGTACAAAACATATATAGATTAACAATTAAAAGGTAATTATTCTAACATGAGAAATATTAAGAAATTAGAGATTATTTAGAGATTTTTCTATTTTCTAATGGAAAGAAGATAATGAAGCCAATTACTAAACATAATCAATTTTCAGTTTTATGCTAACTAAAAACAGGACCACTTTTATTGGCAATGCTATTTTAATTGCATCCATTAAATTTGCTTGCTTTAAAACAGATGTATACATGCTATAACACAAACAAAGTTAAGGAATGAAAGGGAGCCTCAATTCTGTGCTGGGTAGAGAAGTAGGGAGGAAGAGTTGTTTAATCTGATGAGCTATTTTCCAGCCCAGTGGTTCTCACAGTATGTCCCTAGAGCAGCAGCATCTGTATCACCTGGGAACTTGTTAGAGATACAAATTCTCAAGTACTACCTCAGACCTAGAGAATCAGAAGCTCTGTGGTTGGGGCCTGCCAATTGGTTTTAAAATCCCTGCAGGAGATTCTACAGCACACTCAAACATGAGAGCCGCTGCTACAGCCTATGAATCCATGTCCTGTTATCACTCCCTTAACCAGGTCACCACACTGTTTTGTTTTTTTTTCTCTAGTGTTTGCCCTGTAAAAGCATTAATAATCAAGAAGATGAAACCCGGAAGTTTCAACATTTTAAAACAGAGGATGAAAATGGAGGAAAAGGAAAATAAATCTATGGCAGTGAGACAGAGTGGTATGAACTAAGAGGTCTCAGAGCCAATACCTAGGCTAGAAAATGGTGGTTTCATTAATAGAGAAAAGAACATTCTCATTGGCTGCAAAGGACTTAAATTCCAAGCAAGTGGAACTTTCTCCAAAACGAGAAGCATCAGGAAAAGGAGACAGAAGACTTTAAAAAGGAAAAAGAAAAGGAAATGCGTGCACATACATACGTCACAACACAGGGAAGTCAGTGGCAAAAAGAAGGGGCAGCAGCAAGGAGGACTACATGCTGTAAGAACCCAATGCTCCCCTCGGAGGAAATTCAAAGCAGCTTTACATGATAAAGACAAAGAGTCCTATAAATCTACAAGCACTTAAAAATGTCTTACAGTCATAATTACATGCAGCTACAAGAGCCATACTCATTGCAACATTTAGCAAAAGGTCAAATAAAGTCCAATTCATTCTGATCAAGTAATACCACATGAAGGTATGCACACCAGAATACAGTACACACACAAGGGTAACACCATACCCACTGTTCCATGGTAAATGTCAAAAGAATACTGTACTGCAGTCTATACAGCAGCGGTGATCTTCTCAAATGGAGGTCCTCCCCTCTTCTCCAGGGTTGACTGTCACTACTTTATATTCCAGGGCTAGTAATTCTTTTTGTTTTGTTAGGTCATGTTCCTAGAAAACAAGATGGTGCCTTTGCCACCTATGCTGGCACATGGGTTTTATAACATCTTGTTTTCTAGGAACATGACCTAATAAAACTTTCCCTTTTACCTTATACTAACCAGAAGGTTGAGGTCTTAAAAATCACTTTTAAGAAGAAGCCAAGGAAACCAACCAGCAGTATATGACATAAAAGCATTTAATGAATATAGGCATTTGAAAAGCTAGGCTCTGATCTAGTCAGAAGTCCTGTCCCAAGGCCTCTGCTAACAAAGCCTAGGACTTGCATAGCTTCTCAGAATACTGCATATATTTTTATAAAATATATACTGGAATTCACTCAATATTAACCATGTATAAATTAACAAAATTACTGTGAGGTATTTTATTATGTATAATAATTCAGAAGTTAAAAAGTAAAATGGTATGATTCACAACACACACACTTCATCAACTAACCAAAGATTTAGAGCTCCAATATTTTTAGTTCTTCACAAAAGAAAGCAAAACAAAGCTGGTTACCAAGAAACAAGGAATTTTGGGGACCGTGGTAACCTGGGACAAATCTTTGACAATCAGAAATCAGGTAGAAAAAATAAGGGCCAGGTTCTTAATCTCTCTTATTAAGAGGACTCACTCTACTATCAATCCATCCCACTTCATTTCTAAATAGTTAAACAAAGGTATTAATGCATCAAACAGCTTTTGTAATGGGCTATATTCAAAACTGGGTAGCAACATGGAATGTATCTGACTACATGAAGGAAAGTGATGCTGGCACTCATTTGGTTTCCTTGAATAGAAGCTGCTGTGGCTCAGTCATGATCATAAGACCATCCCGCAGTACCTGTGGGACAAGTGTTTATTTTTCAAAGAGCTACTAGTCAGAATAATCCCTGCATACAATGTCATGTGACAAAAAGGAGAAAACTGAGGCACAAAGAGAAATGAAATTATCACCTATTTTGAGAGAACTACAGGAATGGAAAACTGCTGATAATTGGAATTTTGTTTAGTTTAGGTTATGTGGATCCCAACAACCTACACCAAAGAGTTTCTATATCAACATATATAAGGGCTTGCTTACTTCATTTCATAGTGAGGTGACTTAAAGTAATTTTTGAAAAACTATTTCCCAAAGATCTAAATGTCTCCCTTAAACTTTATGTTGTTTTTGGTCTTCAAAAGAGAAGTAGGGCCAATTCACAAAAGTACCTAAGTAAAGGGACTTTACTCTCAGCCCCATTTCAAGAAGCACATACCTCAGTTTAATAGCTGTAACCTGATGTGAACTCTTCACATACAACTAATTTAGTGCAATTTTAAAACCAGTACAGTTAGTAACTGCATTTATCCTTTATTCACTGACTTGAAAGACTATTCCTCCTTCACTCATTCTGTTCTGAATAGATGGGAAACACAAGTAAAAGAGAACTTGTCAAAAGGACCTACGTTTTGGCTGTGACATCCACATACTGTCCTGGACGAAAGTGAGCAGCATAAAGAGGAGTGCCTTGATGAAAAACAAAAAACAAAAAATCAATATGAAATCTGTCAGCACAGAAGCAACTTTATTAAACTGAACTATATCCAGGAAGGCTTCTAGCTATCAGATTTCACAACTGGTACGAGACTTCTCTCTGTGATTATAAACATTAGAAACATTCAAACAATGAAAATATTCAACAAACATATCTTTTAACTTTAACTTCAGCACAGGCTGAAGAACAATGTAGCCCAGTATGGTGCACATGCTGCTAGAGTAGCTGCAGACCACACCCGCCTGGTGGATTGGTGTCTTCGTAAACACCAAGTGGTGCTGGTTGAAATAAGTGACTCTAGTGACTTGTGGTAAACACACAAGGTTTGATGATTCTGGTTGTTTAGGTGAATAATCATCTACTGAATTAAGATATATTTCTTACTTCACATAAGGAAAACAAAAATGAGAATAACTATAAAAATATTGGTGTTGATCCAATATTTATAACCATTTATGAGAAACAGAAAATTTAATTACTTGAACCCAAGTCTCTCATTTGTGGGGTAATGATTATCATATGTATGATATCCATATGAAGCCCATGCAACATCAGATTTTTAGTGAACTAGTCATTGCACCAATATAACGTAGTTCTCACATGTGCACAGATACTTGGAAGAGTAAGAAAAAAGCCACTAGAGATACCTTTTATACAGAAACATTTATAAAACTAGTTGTATGTAAATAAAACCCTTACTTTAAACGTACTTTGGAAACGTGGTTTTTACTTTTTTTGTTTTTTAAACAAGGTCTCACTGTCACGCAGGCTAGAGTGCAGTGGCATGATCATAGCTCACTGCAACCTTGAACTCCTGGGCTCAAGGGATCCTCATGACTCAGCCTAATAGCTAGGACTACAGATGCACACCACCATATATGGCTAATTTTTAAAGTTCTTTTTATAAAGACCGGGTCTTACTATGCTGCCAGGCTGGTCTCAAACTCCTGGCCTCAAGTAATCTGCCTGCCTCACCTCCCAAAGTGCTGGGATTATAGGCATGAGCCAAATATTATTCAAAAGAATTTAAAATTCTGTGATAAATCAAAGCCCTTCAAAATGTTTCATTTATATAAATCTGGGATTAACATTTATAAGAACCATTTGGCAATTAATTGACAAACATTTATAAGGCATTTAGAAATATGTACAGTTAGAAATGCAAAAGTATAAGACATGGCCTCTGATTTCAAGAAATGTATTATCTTGGTAAGGAACCAACATTAATATCATCAAATAAGAATTAATAATTAATTTTAGACTCTTGTTATAGGTAGAACTTGAGAAAATAATAGCCTGAAACAGCAGAGTGACCAACCCCAGCATATTGAAGCAAAAATTCTTATTTAAAAATTTCAAAATATTTTACTTAATCCATGGAATGTCAAATAGTAAAACCTGGCATATGATTATATTGGTTCATATAGTTCACAAAATGTAACATTTTAATGTCTTTGAAGCTTGGAGAACAAGGACACAGTAGAATGTTTTTAAGATTTGGCATTTTAATATCGGAACTGAATTTCTTGTTGTAAAATGTAGTTGCAATAGGCATCTATTAATTGAGCCTTCCTATAAGCTAAAATCAAAAGTATGTTTTCAAGTTTGAATTTTCTCAAGTTCTTCTGCCTAACCAAGAGTCTAACTATTCTTCACTTAATAGAATGCCAGCCTGCAAACAGTGAATCTCAAAATTTTAAAGTTAGTGCATTTCTTTAGAAAAATACACTAACTTCTTTTCAAATGTGGTAATCTCTCTACATTAAAAACAAAAGTGTTCCTCCCTCTCTTATGGAAAACAAAGAGTTCTCTACAGCTTTTTCCACTTAAAAAGGACAAAGACTTGTTTGTTCCTAGTGATTAAATCAGATACGGTTTTATATTTAAAAGTAAGTGTTTAGGGCTTTGTATTTTAAAGTCAGCTTTACTGAAGGGGCTGGCATTAAACAAATCACATATTTGGGTATTTTTACCTCCCTCCTTTCCCCGACCTCAGATTACCTGGCTTAATTACAGCATTATCTGTTACATGAAAGATTTTAACTTTCTGTTTTGCCGGTAATCCAAGTTCTTGGTAAAATTCCAAAGTAGATGGAGATTTCTAGAGGAAAAACAGTATATGTAAGTGATACATTAAAAAATAAAGGGAGAGTTGAATGCATAAAAATCTAAATCAAATTACTAACACCAAAAAAGAAATCACAGCACACTCAATTCACCTACTGAATAAAGATCACCTAATTCCCTTTATTTAAAGAGGTGAGATTTATATCTATAATCCATTACATCTCTATAAGAGATAAGAACAAATAAGAGGCAATCATGTACATAGTATTTCAAATATGTTACACTGGGAAAGAAAGATGTTTGTTCTAGAGGAAAAGAAATAAGTGTTGTACTCTTGAGTAATGTCTTGGCTATTCTAGGTTTTTTCTGTTTCCATAAAAAATAAAGTACTAGTTTTTCCAGATCTTTATGTGTGACAGAGGTGCTTTAATGGGGATTGCATTAAATCTGTAGATTGCTTTGGGTAGTATGGATATTTTAACAATGTTGATTCTTCCCAGCCATAAGCATGGTATGTTTTTCCATTTGTTGACATCTCGGCTATTTTTTTTTTTTTCTCAGAGTTTCATAGTTCTCTTTATAGAGATCTTTCACGTCCTTTGTTAGGTACACTCCCAGATATTTCATTTTCTTTGGCACTACTGTACAGGGAATAGAGTCCATGACTGTTTTTTTTAGCTTGACTATTGTTGGTACCAGACTTCAGACTATACTATAAATCTATAATGATCAAAATAGCATGGTATTGGCACAAAAATAGAGAGATAGATGTATGGAACAGAATTGAGAACCAAGAGATGAATCCAGACACTTACCATCATTTGATCTTTGATAAGCCTATCAAAAACCTAAATTAGGGGAAAGACCCTCTATTTAACAAATGGTGCTGGTGAAATGGCTGGCAACTTGTAGATGACTGAAACTGGACCCACACCTTTCACCTCTAACAAAAACTGACTCTCACCGGATAACAGACTTAAAACTAATACATGAAACCATAAAGATTCTTGGAAAGAGTGCAGGGGAAACACTTGAAGAAATTGGCCTGGGAGAAAACTTTATGAGGAGGACCCCCAGGACAATCGAAGCAATACCAAAAATACATTATTGGGATCTGATCAAACTAAAAAGCTTCTGCACTGCCAAGAACACAGTTAAGTAAAGTAAGTAGACTGCCCTCAGAATGGGAGAGGATATTTGCAGGTTACATTTCAGACAAAGGTCTGATAACCAGAATCCACAGAGAGCTCAAACTTATTAGTAAGAAAAGAACAAGTGATCCCATTTCACTATGGGCAAGAGACCTGAACAGAAGCTTCTTCAAAGAAGAAGACAGGCGCATGGTTTACAGACACGTGAAAAAATGCTAGTCATCTTTAATCATTAGAGAAATGCAAATCAAAACCACTTTGAGATACCATCTAACTCCAGTAAGAGCAGCCCACATAACAAAATCCCAAAGCTACAGATTGATTCTTCCCAGCCATATAAATCTATTGGCATGGATGTGGAGAAAAGGGAACAGTTTTCCACTGCTGGTTGGAATGCAAACTAATATGTTCCGTTTGGAGAACACTCAGGGATCAAAAATTTGACCTGCCTTTGGATCCTCTACTAGGAGTATATCCAAAAGACCAAAAATCACTTTGCAAAAAAGACATGTGCACCAGATTATTCATTGCAGATCAATTTGTGATAGCCAAGTCATGGAAGAAGCCCAAGTGCCCACTGACCAATGAATGGATTAATAAATTGTGGTATATGTACACCATGGAATACTATGCAGCCTTAAAAAAAGATGGAGCTTTTTACCTCTTTTATGTTTACATGGAGGGACCTGGAACATATTCTCCTGAGTAAAGTATCTCAAGAATGGAGGAAAAAGTATCCAATGTACTCAGTACTTCTATGAAACCAACTTGTATTTATTCACACTTCCTTATGAAAGATAGAACACAACTATAGCCTAGGATGAAGGAGAGAAATGGAGTGGGAAGGGAGGGGTCGGGAGAGTTGAATACAGGGAGGGTAAAAGGCGGGACCACACCTATGGAGCATATTGCAAGGGTACGAGTCAAATCTGTCAAGGGTAGAATATAAATGTCTTAACAAAATAATCAAGTAAATGAGGCGAAAGCTATGTTGATTGGTTTGATGTAACCACGTCAGATTGTATAAAAAAACAACACATTGTACCCCACATATGCATAAATGTATTCATGATCTATGTGTATATGACTTAATTAAAAAAAAAAAAAAAAAGAGTTGTACTCATGTTTAAATCCTGACTGGGAACTGTATCAAGAACCCAACCCCATAAAACCCATTCTCTGCCTCCCCTGCACTTACTTTTAAAGCAAGTGGAAGAAAGCATGATGGGTCACAATTAAATGTTATGACTACAAACGTCAAAGGGAGTCCCAAATTGTGGCCTGACCAACCTACATTTCTCCAGTTAAATCCTTCTCACACTATCCAAGGCAACTATATCATACCCTCTTTTAAAAGCTTTAGCACTGCTTGCTCCACTTCCCTCTGAGCTGATCAAATAGAAAATGCTCTTATCACCACATCAATCAAACTGTCTATAACCAGCGCTCATATACTATTATACTACCATCAAATTCAAGGTTACACATGATAGCAGATAGGAAGCTTTTAGATATTGCTAATGACAAGGGCTCTCTGCTTGGAGATTATAATCTCTCTAGTGTAGGCTGAGACCCAAGTATTAACATTTTTTTTTAAATCACCTCATGATTTCAATGGTCAAACTAGGGCTGTGAATCACGTTGACAGATGAATTGTCCCAACCCTTAGTAAAAGCCTTGATTCCCACTTGTCTCTCACCTATTCAAAGGTCTTCCTCCAAAAACTGTCCCCATTCTTTTCAAAATCATCAATCTCTACCCTTTTGCTGGAACTTTCCTATCAGTATAAGAATATGTGACATTAACTCACATATTGAAAGAAAACTTTTCCTTGACCTCCAAATTCTTTAGCTAAATTTTCTGCTTCCCTTATAGCAAAGCTCCTTCAAAGACTTGCTGAGTCTACTTTCTCTCTTCCCATTCTCTGTACCCACTTTAATCAGGCACTTGTAACTTCTACCATTTAATGGAAAGTATTTGTTAAAATCATCAATGTTCTCTACATTGTCAAATATACTAGTCAATACTCATTTGCTTGGGTCTGTCAGCAATGCTTGAGATAGATGACCATTTTTTCCCTGAAAGACTTTCAACTGGCTTCCAGTTGAAAAAAGTCTCGTAACTTTTCCACACTGTACTTGGCCAACTCGTTATCTCCACTTCAATGCCACACAGAAGCTCAAGCTTAACATGTATAAAGTGAACTCAACTCCTCACTCCTCTCAAACTTGCTTTCCCTTGGCCTCCAAATCTCAACAAAAGGTTAACTCCACACTTCAGTTGTTTAAACCAAAAAATCTTATAGTCACCCTTGACTCTTCCTATCCCATCCATCTGTAATTCTTATAGTTTATTTAAAAATACAGCCCATGTTCTTTTCTTGCTAATGCGTTTGAGTTCTCTGTGAATTCTAGTTATTAAACCTTTGTTGGAGACGTAACCTGCAAATATCTTCTCCCATTCCAAGGGCTGTTTGTTTGCTCTACTATGTTCTTGGCTGTGCAGAAGCTTTTTAGCAAGAAAAGAACAAGGGATCCCATCGCAGGTTGGGCAAGGGACTTGAAGAGAAACTTCTCTGAAGAAGACAGGTGCACGGCCTTCAGACATATGAAAAAATGCTCATCATCTTTAATCATCAGAGAAATGCAAATCAAAACTACCTTGAGATACCATCTAACTCCAGTGAGACTAGCCTATATCACAAAATCCCAAAACCAAAGATGTTGACGTAGATGTGGAGAAAAGGAAACACTTTTGCACTGCTGGCGGGAATGCAAATTAACACATTCCTTTTGGAAGGATATATGGAGAACACTTAGAGATCTAAAAGTAGACCTGCCATTCAATCCTGTAATTCCTCTACTGGGTATATACCCAGAAGACCAAAAATCAAAACATAATAAAGATATTTGTACCAGAATGTTTATTGCAGCCTTATTCACAATTGCTAAGTCATGGAAAAAGCCCAACTTACCATCTATCCACAAATGGATTAATAAATTGTGGTATATGTACACCATGGAATACTATACAGCCTTAAAGAAAGATGGAGACTTTACCTCTTTCATGTTTACATGGATGGAGCTGGAACATATTCTTCTTAGTAAAGTATCTCAAGAATGGAAGAAAAATGTACTCACCCCTACTATGTACCAATGTACTCACCCCTACTATGAAACTAATTTAGGACCTTCACATGAAAGTTATTACCCAGTTACAATCCAAGAATAGGGGGAAAGGGAGAGGGTGGGGAGGGAGAGGGGAGGTGGGTAGAGGGAAGGGGATTGATGGTATTACACCTGTGGTGCATCTTACAAGGGTATATGTAAAATTTGGCAAATGTGGAATGTAAATGTCGTAGCTAAATAACTGAGAAAATGCCAGGAAGGCTATGTTAACCAGTGTTATGAAAATGTGTCAAGCGATCTATGAACCAAGTGTATGGTGCCCCATGATGAAATTAATGTACATAGCTATGATTTATAATAATAATAAAAAAAAATAAAGGGGAAGAATAATAAAAAGTAAACTGGAATCTCCATCTATCAATTGAAAGAATATTTGAAAGTTATACTCAAGGTCTTGCATGATACTGGTTTTTAAAATAAATTAGTCTTTGAATTCTAGTTAAACACAAAAGGTAGCATAATTTATTTCCTTAAAGTTTTCCTGAAACATTTATTCTTTCTCTAATTTCTTTCTTGATTATTTGATGTTATTGGCCTAGTTAAGACCCATTGCCTTCACTGCTTTTTAATATTGTAATGGAAGTCTTAGGAATCACAATCAGGCGAGAGAAGGTGATCAAGGGTATCCAAATAGGATCAGAGGAGATCAAACTTACACTCTTCCCAGATGATATGATTGTATACCCGGATAACCTCAGGGACTTAACTACAAAACTCTTAGAAGTGATTAAGGAATACAGCAGTGTCTTAGGTTACAACATCAATACTCACAAATCAGTAGCCTTATATACACCAACAATAGTCAAGCTGAAAAAATAGTCAAGGACTCTGATCCTTTTATAATAGTGCCAAAGAGGATGAAATACTTGGGAGTTTACCTAACAAAGGATGTGATAGATGTCTATAAAGAGAACTACGAAGCTCTGAGAAAGGAAATAGCTGAAGAAGTTAACAAATGGAAAAACATACCATGCTCATGGCTGGGAAGAATCAACATTGTTAAAATGCCTATATTATCCAAAGCAATATACAATTTTAATGCAATCCCTATTAAAGCACCACTGTCATACTTTAAAAATCTGGAAAAATAATACTTTGTTTTAAATGGAATCAGAGCTCTTCCTATCTGTGCCAAGGTGGCGCGTGGTCCACTCTGAGTGGTAGAGGTGCTCCAGCTGTTTCCTCAGGTAAGACCACTGTGAGGTCTGGAGTCCGAGGGACTGCCCAGGGTCTTCTGCAGAGCCTTAGGGAGGCCCCAAGGCCCGGGCCATGCCTCACTGGGACTTACCTCTTCCTCTGGAAAAGGTACAGAGGCAACAGACTCTGGCAAAGTTACTTGACTTCTTGTTGCTCCACCACCTCTTTAGCGTCGCCGCCCAGGACATCTGGAGGATGGTGGTTTGGTTTGGACTCTGCAACTTCATGTTGAGAATAGGAAGTCTCCTATTCTTAGCTGTGTGGTGCACTTTCTTTGCTTTGTACACGTGTCCTCCTTACTAGCCTTTAGAGCGGGGTTTTTCAACCTTTTTTTTTTTTTTTTTATCTCGTGGCACCTTCGAGCCTTTAATTAAACTTAGCGGCACACGTAAATTATGTTGATCCCAAAAACTTAAAATATATTTACTGTGCTTTGAAGTTCCTTCCAAAACAATTTAATCTTTAAAAATTTTCGTGGCACACCAGTTCAAAATCACTGCTTTAGAACCTCCTGAGTGTCCGACCAAAATCAGGATCTTTCTGTTGATCATGCCTCATAATTCGTATGGTGGACCTTTAAGTCATATTATGTTCCCACTATGTGGTGAGGAAACTGAGTCCAAAACAATGTTTAATTGATTTTCCCAGAGTCAAAGAGCATATAAAAGGCATGACTGGAATTTGAATTCCAGAATCCCAGTGGATACAATCTTAGAGTGTTTGGCATTTACTGGGCTGTTACACCTTCATGGAGCAGGTGTTAAAAATAAATAAATAAATAAATGGAATCAGAAAAAAAAACCTCTAGTAGTCAAGACAGTGCTCAAAAATAACAACAAATCAGGAGGAATCAGGCTACCAGGCTTCAGATTATACTATAAATCTATAGTGATCAAAACAGCAGGGTATTGTCACAAAAATAGAGAGGTAGATGGCATGGAACCAAATATAGAGCCAAGAGAGGAACCCAGCTATCTACAGTCATTTGATCTTTGATAAGTCTATCAAGAACATTCAGTGGGGGAAAGATTTCTTATTCAAAATATGGTGCTGGTGAACTGGCTGGTGACCTGTAAAGCCTGAAACACCTTCATCTTTAACAAAAATAGATTCTCATTAGATAAAATATTTAAACTTAAGACATGAAACTATAAAAGTACTAAAAGAGAGGGTGGGAAAACACTTGAAGAACTCAGCATGGGAGAATATTTTTTGAGGCAGATCCCCTGGGCAATTGAAGCAACACCAAAAATACAATACTGGGACCTGATCAAACTAAAAAGCTCTGTACAGTAGGTAAAGCAAGCAGACAGCCCTCAGAATGGGAGAATATATTTGCAGGTTATGTCTCTAACAAAGGTTTGATAACCAGAATCCACAGAGAACTCAAATGTATTAGCAAGAAAAGAACAAGTGATCCCATCTCAGCCTGGGCAAGAGATTTGAATAGAAACATCTCTGAAGAAGACAGGCGCATGGCCTACAGACACATGAAAAAATACTCATCATCCTTAATCATCAGAGAAATGCAAATAAAAACCACCTTGAACTGTCATCTAACTTCAGTAAGGTTAGCCCACATCACAAAGTCCCAAAACTATAAATGCTGGTGTGGATATGGAGAAAAGGGAACACTTCTGCACTGCTACTGGGAATACAAACTAATATGTTCCTCTTGGAAAGAAGTTTAGAGATCACTTAGGGATCTAAAAATAGATCTGCCATTCAAACCTGCAATTCCTTTACTAGGTATATATCCAGAAGACTAAAAATCACTTTATAATAATGATATTTGCACCAGAATGTTTATTGCAGGCCAATTAATAATTGCTAAGTCATGGAAGAAGTCCAAGTGCCCATTGACCCATGAATGGATTAATAAATTGTGGTATATGTACACCATGGAATATTATGCAGCCTTAAAAAAGATGGGAGACTTTATCTCTTTCATGTTTACATGGATGGAGCTGAAACATATTTTTCTTAGTAAAGTATCTCAAGAATGGAAGAAAAAGTAAGCAATGTACTCAGCTCTACTATGAAACCAATATATAATCACCCACACTTCCATATGAAGCTATAACCCAACCACAGCCCAAGATGAAGGAGAAAAAAGGAGGAGGAGCAGAGGGGAGGGGGAGAATGGGTGGAGGGAGGGTAATTGGTCAGACCACACCTATGGTGAGTTTTACAAAGGTACATGTCAAATCTACTAAGTGTAGAGTATAAACATCTTAACATAATAATTAAGAATGTGCGGTGAGGCAATATTAATGAGTTTGTTGTAAGTATTTCAAATTGTATATAAAACCAGCACATTGTATCCCATAAATGCATTATTATTGTACACAACTGTGATCTAATAAAAAAAATGAATAAAGAAAATAAATAAATAAATAAATCTAGGCAACAAACACACACACAAAAGACTCACTTAGTTGAAGGTCTATCAAGTCATTGGTAAAAATAATTGTTATCTTGAGTTATGCATCATAAAAATAGCTGAGAAATATGTTAGTACTTTGCTTGTTTTAAATGTTTCCTAAGGATTCTGATTCAGAGGATCTGGGCCAGGGTCCAAGTATTGATATGTTTTTAAGGTTTCCACTGGTAATGCTGATCCTGGCCGCCTTCTCCCAATGATGTCTATTGTATTCCAGAAAATTGAGGGATGAGGGAAAGCCTCCTGGATTTTTAACTTATGTATGTTAAATACATTCTCTTAACATATTAAAATAAAATAACAGAACCCCACCCAGTATTTTTACAGAGCTGTAAAGAGGAAATATTCTGTAAATCGGTAGTTTTTCTACCGTATGTACATCCCCTGGCATGCTTATTCTTTATTTTTAAAAACATTCCAATACTTGAGGGTTTTTTTGTTTGTTTTGCTTTGTTTTTAAATGCCCTTCATTCCATCTATCTTTCAAGACCACAGGAAAAGCCAAATGAAGTCATCCATCTTATGAAGGTCACTGTCTTCCAAGACAATTTGTCTCCCTGAAACAGGAAAATGTCCAAGTGCTTCTTATCTTTTTGTCCTACAGTGTTTTAACTATTCATTAAGTTGAAATGTCTCTTTAGGTATTTGAGATACCCCAGAAGTGAATTCCAGCAGTGTTATATTTTTAAAAATGACTTCTGAATAACAATAATACTTATAGTTAATAATTAAGTATCCTTTTCCTATCACTTTTGAGTGCTTGATAGGTATGTATATAAGTCTATAGACTTGCAATGTGAATATCGTTCTACTTTCTACCTACACATATGTGAACATAATAGTACACAAATCATAAACATTGAGCTCTGTCTCTCACACACACATATCTTTGTGCATCCACAGAGGTTGCCATATTAGACTCCTAGAAGATTCTGGCTTTCAGGAAGTCACATGCACACAAACACACGCACAGTGTCTGCTGCTTTATGTTTCATCCAAAAAAACCAAGAAAAGGACAACAAAAGGCAATATTTTTGCAACTCTAGATCATAGTATATTTAGGCTTTTGTATTGTTCTATTTTTGTTTTTAATAAGTAGACTTTATTTTTAGAATACATTTAGGTTTACAGAAAAATTGAGCAATAAGTACAGGGTCCTCTTAAACCCCTTCACTACTCTATATTTACCGTCATTATGAACATATTGCATTCATGTGATAATTTTTTTAAATGGATGATTAATTACCAATATATTATTATAATTAGCTAATGTTTATAGATTACTTTGGGATTGACTATGTGTTGTACGTTATATGGGTCTTGACAAATGTATTATGATGTTTGTTTAACATTTAATATCATAAAAATTTAGTTCCACTGTCCTAAAACTAGCCTGTGCTCCACTTATTCATCCCTCCCACCAAACACTGATCTTTTGAAGGTCTTCACAGCTTTGCGTTTCGAGTTGGAGGACATAAGATATAGAATTTTCATGTTGACTCCTTTTATCTATCAATATGTACTGAAGGTTCTTCCAGTTCTCATGGTTGTTACCTCATTTCTTATTAAGGAATAATATCCTACTGTATGAATATACCAGACTTTGTTTATCCATTCACCAAGAACATCTTTGTTGCTTATAAATTTTGACAATTATGAAACCGCGAGGACACAAAATTTCGACACATTTGAGCAAATACCAAAGATCCCATTGCTGATTTATACTGTAAGAGTACGTGCAGTTTTGTAAGAAACTGCCAAGCTACCTTTCAGTTTCTTTTTGTATTCCCACCAGCAATGAATGAGAGTTCTTATTTTACACCCTCACCAGCATTTGATGTTACCAGCACTTTAGATTTTAGAAGTCCAAATAGGTACATGGAGGTATCACATTTTTGCTTTCATTTGCAATTTCCTAATAACAGATGATTTTGAGCATCTTTCTATATACTAATTTTCTGTCTGTATATCTTCTTTTGGTGAAGTGTTTGTTCAAATTGTTTTCCCATTTTTAAATTGGGCTGTTTGTTTTCAGAGTCCTTTATATATTTTAGGTACACAGACTAGCCTTTTATAAAATATATGTTTGGGAAATAATTTCTTTGTCTATAAGTTTTTTTAATTCATTAACAGTCTTTTGCCAAATTTTAATAAACCCCAAGTCATCCATTTTTTCATTCATGAATTCGGCTTTAGGTGGTATAAGTCATCATCAAAGAGAAGGGTACCTACATTTTCTCTTAGTTATTTTCTAGGAATTTTATAGTTGTATCATTTTGGTCTATAGACCATTTTGAGTTAATTTTTTTATAAAGGATAAAAAATCTCTGTCTAGATTCACTTTATTGCAAATAAATATTCACCACCATTTGTTGAAAAGACTAATTTTTATTGAATATCCTTGTGTGTGTGTGTGTGTGTGTGTGTGTGAGAGAGAGAGAGAGAGAGAGAGAGAGAGAGAAAGATCAGTTGAATGTATCCTTATAGGTCTGTTTCAAGGTTCTCCATTCTATTCCATCAATATTTTTGTCTATTATTTTCTAAGCCATATCATCTTGATTATTGTAACATCATAGTAAGTCTTGAATTCAATCAGTGTCAGTTCTCCAACTTCATCTTTCTCCATATACATATTTTTGACAAATACTTGGTGAAAAATATTACATAAAATATGGAATACTACTATTAAAGTATCAGCTACTTTGGAAATATTATTTTACATTCTTAATTCAGATAAGTTGTTTATAAAATATAGATTTTATCATTCGTATAAACTTGAAATGATGTTTTGGCAAACACCATTTTTAAGGATAAATATTTTACCTATAAAATTATATCTCTTATAGTACAGAGGAAAGAATAACCTGTAAAATAATGCCCGGTAGTTGTCCAGTAAAATTAAGAGAAATTGATTTATAGCGCAGTCTGTTTGACAGATAGAATCACAATGTCCACATCATAATCCTTAAAACCTAAGGATATGTCACCTGACCTGGTAAAGGAGGCTTGGCAGATGTGAGTATGTGATGGATTTTTTAAATGAGGAGATTCTCCTGGGTATTTGGATGGGCCCAGTGTAAACACAAGTTTCTTTATAACTGAGAAGAGGAAGGAGAGTCAGAGTAGGAGACATGATGACAGAATCAGATGTTGAAAGGAATCAGCAGTAAGACATCAGTTATCGGCAGCCTCTAGAAGCTGGAAAAAGCAAAGAACAGATTTTCTATTAAGGTTTCCATAAGAAATGCAGCTCTCATACTGAGTTGATTTGAGCTCCATAGGATCATGGCATTCTGCTTTTGGGCTAAGATCAAGAGTAAGCGCCGTAGGATCTAACAAATTTTGTATGTTTTACTTCTAGATCTGAAAGATAGTAATTTTGTGTTATTTCAATCCACCAAGTTTGGGATGAATTGTTACAGCTACAGTAGGAAACTGATGCACTTGTAATGTGACTGCATTTCAGACATGGAACTTGAAGCCAATATAATCCTGGTAAATGAAAGGCAAGTAATATTCCTTCCTGCAAAGTTCATAATAGTTTTATTACAACTTTCACTATACGTTGAATCCTGGGAATCTAGGGGAAAAAAAACCCCCAAAAAACAAACAAAAAAACATTCAATTACCTTATTTCATTAAATGTATTACCATATATTGTTTGACACATCGTTAGTTTATGCACCATTAAATACAGGGGTGGAGGGTTCAAGATCTGAATCCCTGCATAATATAATAGAAGAAAATATTCTGTCACACAGCCAAATAAGTGTGTCACCAAGGACTACATTGAGTGCATAAGTTAATATATAATTATACCAACTAGAAAGTGATAAAGAAATTTGGAAAGGGCAAACTAATTCCAGGAGGGTAGAGGAAAATGAATTGTCTTTTAAGAGAACAAATTGCAATCCAGTACTCATTGTATGCAATGAGTTCAAGCCATCAATATGGTGCAAAAAATGCTTATGGAGAAATTTAACATAAAATAGTCTCTGCTAATTAGTACCCATTGGTGATTGGCAAAAACAAACTCAGTCTCTGAAGAGACTAAAATTCAATGCAGCCAAGAATAATTATTAAAGTCAGAGATATTAAAATGTTAAAAAATTACACATCGGAATCTGTACATCTGGTTTTTATATCATACTCTATGCTTCTTTGAGGGAGCTGTGTTACTTATTTTTAGGATGAATATACTACTATATCAGAATTGTGTGTGGGTGCATAGCTTCTATTCCAAAAGTTATTCTCAGGTGATGAAATGATGATTGATTTGCCTAATTTTTTATGTTTTACATTATTTATGATTGGGACATAATAATTATACATATTATGGGTGTATAGTGTGATGTTTCCATACATGAATACATTCCATATTGATCAAATAAGAATAATTAGTATCTTCATTACTATAAACATTTATCATTTCTTTGTGATGATATTAATAACATTCAAAAATCCTCTCTTCTTGATACCTTGAAATATATACTACATCATTATTAGCTATAGTCATCCCATGTGTGATATAACATAATAATGTATTTTTCCTGTCTAACTATATATTTTTGTTTGCTTATTATTTTGAGGCAGAGTCTCATTACATTGTCCTTGGTAGAGTGCTGTAGCATCACAGCTCACAGCAACCTCAAACTCTTGGGCTCAAGCATTTCTCTTGCCTCTGCCTCCCAAGTATTTGGGACTACAGGCACCCGCCACAATGCCCACCTATTCTTGTTGTTGTTGTTGTTGTTGTTGTTGTCATTGTTGGTTAGCTGGCCCAGGCTGAGTTCGAATCCACCAACTTCAGTGTATGTGGCTGTCGCCGTAACCAATGTGCTACATGAGCAAAGGCCTAACTATATTTTTGTATCCGTCAACCATCTTATCCCCTAACCCCTTTCTCCTACCTTCCTGAGCATATGTTAACCACTATTTTTCTCTTCACTTCTATGAGTAAGAGTAAAATAGTCAGAACTTCTATGAGTAAAGAGTAAAATAGTGAGATCAACTTTTTAGATTTCACATTTGAGTGAGATAATGAGGTTTTTCTTTTTCTGTGCCAGTTTATTTCACTTATTTTATTGAGGTCTTAAAAGCACACGCAGCAAATGCAAAAATAGACAGAAGCTATTACATCAGACTAAAAAGCTTCTGCACAAGAAAGGTAACAATCAATAAAATATAGAGACAACCTACAGAATGAGAGAAAGTATTTGCAAAGTAGGCATCCGACAAGAGGTTAATATTCACATAAAGAACTCAAACACTTTAATAGCAAAAATCCAAATAATCCAATTTTAAAAATGGACCAAAGATTTGAGAAACCAGTTGCCTAATTGAATGGGCATTCTCTGTCTTTATCTTCATCTATTACTTAGAATGCTTTCCATTCCCTCTGTCTTAAAACTGATTTCTTATTGGGTTTCTTTAACCCTCTCCCACTTGCTTGAGTTTTGAGTCCCTTTAGTAAGTTCCCCCTCTAGCAGCTGGTCTTTAAGAGTTGTTGCTCCTTGGAAGTCTAGCCTCAGTCACTTTCACTCCATATTATGCAAGCTAATTTCTTCAAATGTTCATGAAACTCAAATCTCTATGTCTAGCCAAGACGTTTTTTTTTTTTTCCAAGTTTTTTTTAAAACAACAAACTAAATATTTCAGAATTATTTCAAACTCAAGCATTTCTGAATCAACTTCTATTCTTACATTTCAAGCTGAATTCTTCTGAATGTCTCCCTTTTGTCACCCTGCCATCATTGAACTGAATGGATCAAACTGGAAACATAGCAGTAACTTATGGTCTTAATCTTAATATTCTTTATTAATATAATATATCTTAATATTCTTAATTAAGAATGTTTCTTCTACTTAGACTACTTTTTCAATTTCTATATCATGTGATATCATCACTTATTCCCAAACTATAAATGTTCCTTAATTTATGATAGAATTATATTTTCATAAACCTATTGTAAGTTGAAAATGTATTTTACAACTAACCTACTAGATATCTAGCTTACTTTAAAGGCTCCTAGAATACTTGTATTAGCCTACAGTTGGGCAAAGTCATCTGGCAACACAGCATACTTTAGAGCATCAGCTGTTTACCCTTCTGATTGTCTGGCTGACCAGGAGCTGCAGTGCCCAGCATAGTGAGAGAGTGAGAAGGGCATATTGGTAGGCCAAAAAAAGATTAAAAAGTTAAAAAAACAACCAAAAACCTAAAACAAATGAAAAACAAATGGAATTATGGGTTTCTGCTAAATGTGTTATCTCTTTCTCACCATCATAAGGTTAACAAATATAAGTTAAATCCTTGTAAGTCAGGGACTTGTAATAAGTGTAAAGTCATGGGCCATACAACAGTTCAGTCCATGAAAGATGGGGTTCATAGGACGGTCATCCAGTCATCCTGTTAGATTTTAATATCATATTTTGCTGTATGTTTTCTATGTTTAGATAAGTTTAGATACAAAAGTACTTACTATTGTGTTACTATTGTCCAAAGTATCCAGTACAGGAATATGCTGCACTGGTTTGTAGTTCAGGAGCGATAGCTTATGATGTAGATTAAGAGGAATGGTAGTCCTGGTCTACTCAGGCAGGTTTCTGTTAAGTCCACTCTATGATGTTCCCACAGTGACAGCATTGCCAAACATTCATTCCTTGGATTGTATCCCTGCCATTAATCAACACAGGACTCTACTTAACTGCTTTTCCTATCTCCAGTTTGACCTTTACAGCCAGAATCTGCATTCCTACTGTTACTTTCCTGGGGATACTCCAAAAAAGTACCACATATCAGGGGATTGAACAATAGAACTCTCAAAAGTATGGAGGCTAGAAGCACAAAATCAAGATGTCAGATGTGTTGATTCCTTCTCCAGTGGTTGTGAAAGAGAATATTCCATGTGGCAATCCTAGTTTCTAGTTGCCTTATTGATTCTTGGCTTGGAAAAGTTGTTCTTTCTCTGTCTTCCCCTTGTCTTTCCTGCTACATCCCAATCTACCCTTTTTCTTAGGATACTGGTCATAGAATAAGACTCACCTTAATGGCCTTATCTTAACTTGACCACCTGCAGGCATCCTTCTATGGACTGGGTATTTGTGTACTCTTAAGATGTGTATGTTAAAATCTAATCCCTGACGTGAATGGGGGGATTGTGAGTGAGGCCTTTAGGAAGTAATAAGGACATTAGGGTTAAGTCCTTATGGGATTAATGTCCTTATAAAAGAGACCAGAGAGCTGCCTCACTCTTTCTTCCAGGTGCGGGTAGCAGGAAAGGTCAGCAGTCTGCAACCTGGTGGGGTGCCTCCCAGAACTAGACCATTGCTGGCATCTTGTATTTAACACAACTAACCTACGACATAGATCTGAGAAAACTGACCTCAGATTTCTAGACTCCAAAAGTATGAGAAATATATTTCTGTTGTTTCAAGCCATCCAGTGTATGCTACTTTTATATCACAGCCAGAAGACTAAGAAAACTCTATCTCCAGATAAAATTACTTTCACAGGTAATGGGGATTAGAACGTCAACATTTGTGAGGGACACGATTCAACTCATGACAACTGCATAAAGATATCATTATAAAAAAAGACTACAGTGTACTCCTCTTTCCATCTGCTGTCCATTACTTTTAATAAAGTCCAATTTCTTAGGAAAGAGTTAATGCTGTTTTCAGTCTCTGTTTTTCCTTTCATCTTCTGTGAATGTCTCTCTATAGTCTCTTGTTCCTGCCAATATATTTCTGATACTTTACTAAAACTATACTCTTTACCAAAAATATTTTCTCCATTTTCCCTTAGCTGTTGAAATTTTGCTTACTTTTCAACACCCACACTCACATAATACAGATTCTAAAAAGTCATGCTTGTTTCTCTGAATCTCAATGTATTCTTGCATTTTCCAATGTACTAAACTTGACTTCTGCCAGTATCTTATCATTCTTTTCATTATTTGAAGAATGCTAGTCTTTTTTTTTATTATTAACTTTAAATCATAGCTGTGTACATTAATGCGATCATGGAGCACCATACACTGGTTTTATAAACAGTTTGACACATTTTCATCACACTGGTTAATATAGCCTTCCTAGCATTTTCTTAGTTATTGTGTTAAGACAGTTATATTCTATATTTACTAAGTTTCACGTGTACCACGCTAGTCTATTTTTTTTCCAGCAGACCAAAATGATGTGTGAATGGAAGATATTAAAAGAGTATTTGATTTAATTAATTGATCTATGTTTAAAAGGAGAGGTTCCTCAAACTTTCAAAACTGAGGGAATTGCAGAACCATTGATGAAAATGGAAAAGCTACCTATAACAGCTTCTATGTCTGAAATCATGAGTTTGATCAATAAGGGATACCTATTGAATGTATTATTGCAGAATTCATAAATCATTCCTGTAACCATGATACTTAATTTTAATGCAGAACACTCAGTGACCATTGGGGAACCCTAAATTTATTGAATGGGAGGAAAAGTAATTTCCAAATATAGAAAAAGGGAAGAAATGAAAGGTCAAAAGAAAGACAGGTTATATCTAGTATAGGATATAAATTTGATAATGAGTTACTCTCATCTCAGTTATAGACTTCAGAATATATACAACCATAAAATTGGGTATGTAAATTAATATATATCATATATATTATATTATATGTGTGTATATATATATATATGTATACACACACACACACACACACATAGAACTACAAAGATAACTTATTTTACACTGGAAATGTTCTGACATTCTTCATTTAGCTTAAATATATGTACAGGATGTATTTACAAAGGGGTGTTTTTCCAACTTTCTACATTAGGAACTGAAGTAACAGCAAGTAGAACATTGTTTCATAAATTGGCCTTCTTTGTCTTTTTATCTATGTTAATTCTCACATTAAATCATAACATTTACCTGCACTTTAATGTTCACACTTAACATGAAAATGTAAAATGTGCATTTACTGCCATTCTTAAATCATGCTACTCTAGGATGCATGATTCGAGAGTTTCATTCTAATTAAGTGTATGTGGAAAGCTGGAATTATTGCCAGTCTGCTTATTTATCTGTACTCTTACGCATCCTCAAAAGGCTTAATGAGTTTATTGGATAATGTGGAGAGATAAAATCTAAATCTTATAGCTTTGTTATTTCATTTGAAACTCTAAAAGCAACATTTCTTCTTCAGTGTTGGGTTATATAATGGCTAACACAGTTAACCCATCTTTCCCTGATGTTAAGTCTGGCCTTAACTTAAAGGATATCATAATTTAAATGTTATCACTCTAACAAGTAGATGCTAATTTCTTTTCCCCCTAGGATTGCAGAAAGTCAGCTTGAGAGAACTTCTGAATTTCACCATCTGCCCAGACCAGGAAGCATTCCTTTATGGCTCTTTTCTTAATGAGAAAATGGGCAGGTTTATGTACATCTCTGGCTAATTTGGGGCCAAATCTGTCTCTTAAGAATCATTGTTTACTTTAAAGAATGTTAACTCTGAGGCAATTACACTATGACAGGTGGAAAGCACAAGTAAAACCACAGCTGCACTCATTTAAATGATGCCGATAAACAATTGGAAATAACTGGGATATTTCCATGATCTTACAAGATGGGGTTGACAGAAAACCATTCCTGCTTACCCAGTGGGAATCCCAGGAAGACAGCAAGTGATGTTTTACATGTTGCCAAACAATAGAATACATTATGATCTTGTTTGCTTTTCCAGTGACCTGCCAGTGTGGAATTCCCATTTGCTTCTTTTGGGGATTGTGGTTAGCTTTTTTACTTTTGAAATATGTCACCTTCTCTGCTAGGTATAGAACCCTCTCATTTCCTGATAAGTAGTATATTTTAAAAAGTAAATGTTCAAAATTCCAGAGAGATATAGAATTTGAAATAAAAATAAATGTTATATTTGAAAGAGAAATGCTGGTTTATCTTCTCATGAAAATAGAGACCACCTAAAATTTTAAATAATACCAAAATTATATAAAAACTTTATTTATATTTAAAAATGTAAAAACAAAGTGACTTTTAGGTATTTATTTTTATTTTAGATTAATATGAAGGAACCAATGATTAGGTTACTTTGTTTGCATTTGTTAGGCAAAATTCAATTGTAGTTGAGCCCTTCATCCAGGGGGTGTGCTCTGTACCCTTACATTCTGTACCTTACATTCTGACCATTACATGACAGCTTACCCCCATCATCCTCCCTTCTCTTATTTCCTTCCTCCCCACTTGAATTTAATCATGTTTTTCTCTCATGTGGGTTTATCATTGTTAATCTATTGGTTTCATATTAGAATTGCATACATTGAATACTTGCTTTTCCATCTTTGTGATATTTCACTAAGAAGAATCTTCTTCAACTCCATCCAAGTTAATCAAAAAATGTAGTCTCCATCTATTTATGGCTAAATAGCATTCCATTCTATATATACGTACTACAGTTTATTAATCCATTCCTGAGTTGTTCAGAAGTTGGGTCGATTCCACGTCTTGACAATTTTGAATTAAGCTGCAATTAACATTCTAATGTAAAAGTTCTTATAGTAGGGCAGCGCCTATGGCTCAAAAAAATAAAAAAAAATTCCTTCTGGTAAAAATATTTTCTTTTCTTCTGGGTGTAAACCTAGTAATGGGATTGTAAGATCAAATGAAAGGTTTACTTTTAGGTCTTTGAGGATTCTCCATACTCCTTTCCTTAGAACTGTGGTTCTCAACCTGTGGGTCGCGACCCCTTTTTAACAATGAAAGTACATTGCAGCATTAGGAAGGTTGAGAACCAGTGCCTCAGAGACTGACTATACAAACTTTTAAACTATTAAACACATTTAATAGAGTTCTAAGTATCTCATTTTAGAGCTAAGAAAAAATAGTTTATAAACTTGGAGATTTAAGCATCCCAAAATTTAAATGTTAATATATGAAAATGATGACAAGGAAAAATTATATTTTCTATAGGTAATTGCTAAATCTGTTTCATAAATTAAGGGTTAAAGTTGCCAATGCTATTACATCATTTAAGAACCCCTAAAATTTTTGAGTGTATCATTTTAATTATTAGAATGAGCAGTAGTTTAAATTCTCTGGAAAGACAGAAGAATAACTGTACCACTATGCTCAGTGATGATTTTATGTTTGGTGTTATCTGTTTATTGTCAACAGTCTTCGTTAGTTACATGAGTAAGATGCTAAACTTCTTTTGTGATTGCTTGCATGTCTTAATTAAAGCTATAGACAAGATGAATTCGGAAATTGGGAACTGGAGATTAACACTGCAAGTTCATCCTAAAGTCCTGCCGATTTCAAGTCATCCTATGAAACTAAGCATCCACTCATGATTCAGCAGTCTTGGCATTGGGAATCAGTAATGTCAGGAATGATTTTTCCTTTCTTATTTGGTGTTATTTTATCTTTCTTTATCCAAAATTCTCTAATTCTCTTACCTAAGGAAATTGTCTTACAGCAGTAGAATAGAATAATTAACAGTGGTTTCCTGAGTTTTCCTCTAGCCTCAGGTATACCTAAGGATTTTTAACCTTAATAATTTAAATAATTGTCAGTTGTTTATTTATACCAAATCCAAGATAAAGACTACATACCATACCATTGATATGTTATCCAATAATGAGTGATTAACATTGATAAGATGCAACTACAGAGGGCTGGTCCCAGGAAGGGATTACAATACTACTCACACTAGACATAGTCACAGGAGTACGCTCTGTGCCCACCTAGATATAAAAGACCAGGGCTCCCAGCTCATGGTTTCCAGGAACTAAAGGAGTATACACACTCTCAATCTTGCCTTTTCAGTCCATATGGGTCGTGATAGTTTAGAAGATATGCCTGGAAATCTGGCAATCTACTCTACACTACTGCTGTGTGTGCCGTTGGGTTTATTGTCTCTTGTTTTAAGTTAAGTAAACATGGTGTTAAGAAAAGCCTACTGTGATCATGCATTTGATTGTGGCATCATGCTAAGCCAATGCTGCTAGTGGTACACAAGTACCTTAGATATGACTTAAATTTAGAAAGAATTCCTTTAACTTTATACAAACTGCACTATTATGTAGGTGTTAGAAATTCTAAAGATACATGTTGGGAGTAGTGGCTCATACCTGTATTCCCAGCTACTCAGGAGGCTAAGGCAGGGACAGGAAAATCGCTTGAACCCAGAAGTTTGAAGTTGCTGTGAGCTAGGCTGAAGCAAGGGCATTCCAGCTTGGGCAACAGAGTAAGACTTCATCTCATGAAAATAAAATAAATAAATATTTTTTATCAAACTTAAAGAGGCTATTTCAATAATATGCTAAGTGTTTGATATGTTTTGTGCTAAAAAAATGTATTATAAGAGTATATAAAGATCAAGCTTATATTCTTATTTCTCAGCTATGATGTTACAACTTCTACCTGTAAATATGCTACTCTTACTTTTTTTCCTACTCATATTTGCAGAACATTCATTAGTTGAGAGGAACACAAATGAAATCACAGGCATTATTATGCTATTTTAAAGACCTTACTTATATTTCCTGCAAAAGAGATACACCTCAAATGTAAAATAAAAAAATTTAAAAGCAAAGGAAAGTTGAAAATAAAGGTTTGAACAATATATAACATGCTGACACTGACCAGGTTTATTCAACTCATACTAATATCAGCTATAATTGACTTTGAGACCATGTGCATTATTAGAGGTAAAGAAGGACATGTTAAGATCATAAAAGAGTTTATGCACTAGGAATATAAACAATTCAGAATTTATAGACATTTATGTTAATTATGAAAACTAAAAAGCAAGGTAGAAATATCCAAAAATAAGCAGAACTATCAAGGTTCTGAAATATCTGGTAAAATAAGATGAAATATCTGTAAACTTATATAATAATTAGACAAAATGACCTATAAGCATGATGTAATTGGCAAATATAATATATTATATTATAATAAGAGCATATAAAAGATATATTAAAATTCATGTAGGACAAATAGCAAAGATAACTATATGCCATGTCATAATGCTGACCTCATTAAGAAAGCCAAGTTAATAATAAAAGTAAATATAAAAGAATTACAAAATATTTATAAATTAAGGAATGTATTTGTTAAATAACTTGTGCATAAAAAAGAGAACAAAATTGAAATTATAAATATTTTAACTGAATGATACTTAAAGTATTATATATTAAAACTTAGTGGATAAAGCTAAAGCCATACTTCGAAGGGTATGTTGTACCGTTATGTATATTAAGAAATGAGTAAAGACTAAACAAAAATAATCTAGTCATCTCAGAGAGAAAAATAAAAGTATCTCTCTCAAAAAATAATAAAATAAAACCCAATAAAATAGAATAGAATGTATAATAAAAAATAGCAATTAATAAAATATATCAAATTGCAATAGAGAAAATAAAGCTATAAGTTGTTTATTTCAAAAGACCGAATAAATGTGTAGAGTTTTAGTAAGTCTAAATTAAAAATGATTAAACATTTTAGGAATAAAAATGAGAAATAGATGGTAACTCAAGGTTTTTAAGTCATTAAAAATATGAGAGGTTAACCTAAGTAAAGTATCTCAAGAATGGAAAAGCGAATACCACATGTACTCCCTAATAATTTGGAACTAACTGATGAACACATATAGGTGCAGAAAGAGCCAGAAATCATTGGAAATGAAAAGGAGGAAGTGGGGAGGAAGAGAGAGATAAAAACCTACCTAACAGGTACAAGGAACAATATTGAGGAGATGGGTGCACTTATAGTCACGTCTAAGATTATAGAGCTATCAGCGTAACAAAAGCATTTGTAACCCTTTAATATTTTGAAATTTAAAATTAAAAAAAATACTTAAAATATGAAAGGTTATTATAAATCACTTATGTACAACAATGAAAATTGTTGGAGAACATTATTTAACCAAAATGACCTAAAAAGTTTGAGAAAAGTTGAATAATCGTACATCTGTTAGAAATAATTATATCTGTGATGAGAAGAATTTCAACCAAGAGGTTTCTATGCTCAGATGGCTTAAGTGGTGATTTCATAAAAATATAGAATAAACACATGAATCAATTCTTATATACACTTCTCCAGGGGAATCAGGTAAAGAAAAAGCCTTCCTAACTAATTTTTGGAGGCCACTTTAACTTTGATAGGAACACCAGAGAAAGAATACTATTGCAACATAAAAAACTAAGAAACAAAACCTTCAGAAGAACAGGTATGTGAATATCCTAAACAAATTATTGACAATAAAATCTAGGATTGTAAATCCTAGATAAATCATATAATCACCAAAGCATTTTATAAAATTCCACCTCCTTTACAAATATATGTAAAATACATGATAGACTCAAAATTCCTTAGTTTTATAGAAGTACCTATAAAAGTAAGTACATTGTATTTAATGTGAAATATTGAAAGATTTTCTCCTGAAGGAAAAAAGGATGTCTTCTAAGATTATGTCAAACAAACATGGACCTGGAAGTCCTACCTTTAGCAATAAAGAAAGAAAGAAAGGTATAATGATAACAAAGTCATAAATTTAACTTTTCTTTTTGGCAGATAAAAGAGAAAGTCAGTCTTCTAGACACTTTCTAGAGATAAGTATTAAGATAAGTAAGTTTGGTAAAACCATAAGGTACAAGATTGAAGTACAAAAATTTAATTGTTACTTGCTTCCTAATATTTAAAATAAGATTTAAAAATCATTTAGAATGATATTAAAAGAACCAAATAATTATAAATAAATCTAACATAATTTGGGAAAGACAACCACTCAGAAAACTGTGAGCAGTTTCTGTTCTTTTTAAGACTTTCTTCTTGCCTTTTCTCTCTAAAACTCCACTGCGTAGAAATCAAAATATATCTTACTGATTCACTTCAACACAAATTGCATTCTCCAATATTTTAAAATAGGTTTTTTGTTCATTTGTTTTGTGTTAATTCTATTTTTGGTATTTTCTAATTTACTCAGAAATAAATGATATAAGAAAAGTTAGATCACCACAGTAAAAACAGTAGTCAAAAGTTCTCCAAAGCCTGCTTTCATACCAGTAGATGTATCTTTCCTTCTATACAGTTATTATAAAAATGAGAACTAATGTCTGATAGGAGAGCACTTTGCATTGACCCTTTAAGTAATGAAAGCTAATTGAGTGACATATTGTTACTGAGTTGAAGTCTATTAAATTATCAATGTTTCACATATCTACAAGGATAACACATATTTAACTTTCACACAACTTTTCTGTTACCACTTGTCATTTCACCTAACATCTGAGAATACATAAAATATTAAATTTAAAATCCAAGGTTTACATTCAGAGACTAAAAGATAATTTAATAAATGTTCCCAATATTTTTAATTGTTCTCAACATGTTAAGTCTTAGCTTTACTTTGATAACATAGCAATATAATCTAAATGTATAGGTTTTAGGTTCTTACTGGTCAAATTTAAATCCTGGTTTCATCACTTGATTTATTTAAATACTATATATATATATATATATATATATATATATATATATATTTTTTTTTTTTTTTCAGATTGATATAAGGATACAAACAATTAGGTATAAGCCAATTGCTTGCATTTGTGAGGCAGAGGGCAATTTGTAGGCGAGCCCTTCACCCAGAGGTGTAGCATCTGCCCTTACATTGTGCCTGTTGGGAGGTAGCACACCAAACCCTCTCCATCCTGCCCTCCTCCCCCTCACCATCACCCCCCATTTGGATAGAGTTGTGTTTTTCTCTCATGTGGAGGTGTAGTTGTTGGTCTATTGGCTTCATATTAGTATTGAGTACGTTGGATACTTTTCCATTTTTGTGATGCTTTACATAGGACATTCTCCATATCTATCCAGGTAAGTACAAAATACATAAAGTCCCTGTTTTTTCATAGCTAAATAGTATTCCATGATATACATACATCATCGTTTATTTATCTATTCATAGATTGATGGGCACTTGGGCTGATTCCATATCTTGGCTATTGTGAATTGAGCTGTGATAAATGTTCAAGTGCAAATGTGCTTATGGTAAAACAGCTTTTTATCTCCTGGGTAGATACCTAGTTATGTGATTGCAGGATCAAATGGAAGGTCTACTTTCAGCTCTTTGAGTACTCTCTATACTTCTTTCCATAGAGGCTGAACCAGTTTACAACTTCCCAACAGTGTAAAAATGTTCCCTTCTCTCCACTTTTTTTTTTTTTTTTCAACTTCAAATTTATTTTAATAATATATACAAGAGTTAACAAGTCACAATTAAAATGTACTCAGTTATGTTAATTCTACATATCTACATATCTAAAATCATGCAACACTGCATGGTAAAAACAGCTTCATTCATATACAAAAGTATTATTTTGAGACTTGTGATAGTAACTTGAAATTTTTGACATAACCTTTTTGCAAAGAGTATTTTATAAAAATTTAAAGACCTGATTGATCAGTTAATGCATTATTAGGAAAGATAATAAACATTATTAGTAAAGTGAGCATACAAACAATTAATTTTAAAATTACACCAGGTACAGGGTTGAATGTAGTCTCACGAAATAAATGCTAAGAAAATAGTTTTGAAAAACATCTCGTATTGAAGCCATGTATTAATTTTGGCAAACCAGGTAATATAAATCAATAGTCAAGTTTATTCAATTAAAGAAAATATGCCTAACCTTTCTTATACTCATAAATAAGTACTTATTTTTATGTACAAGTGAAGAAAACTTCAATGTAAAAAATATACTGCCAATCCACTTATTATGCTTGAAATAGTTCTTTACATATTAAATTGCATTGATGAAAATGTCCAATTTAAATCATGTGCCAGCTGCAGTTCTGGGTCTTTGTGATGTGGGCTACTCTTTCTGGGGTTAAGTAATATCTCAAGGTGATTTTGATTTGCATTTCTCTGGTTATTAGGGAAGATGAGCATGTTTTCATGTGTTTATAGACCATCTGTCTATCTTGCTCAGAGAAGGTTTTGTTCATATGTCTTGCCCAATGACAAACGAGATTGTTTGCTTCATTGTTGTTGTTGACTAGTCCGAGTTCTCTGTAAATTCTGAGAGAATCTGTGTCAGATTTGCAACATGCAAGTATCTTTTCCCATTCTGAAGGTTGTCCATTTGCTTTAATTGTTGTGTCCATAGCTGTGCAGAAGCTTTTTAGCTTGATAGACCCTCTATCTTAAAGCCGAAGATCATTAAGACTAAACCTACATTACAGAATTTGTGTGGAGGTTGATAAAATGCACGCAGTGTGGTGACATCAGGCACAAGTAAAACTTTGGACAATCTGAACCATGTTATCTTTGTGATTTTACACAGAGCAGTCAACATTTTTGTTCTTATTATTAAAATATGAAATTATACTATAACACTATCATATTTTGAACCGAAACGATTCTTAATATATAAATGGCACCTGTCCCCAAAGTCTCCCAACTCACAGTTAATTAATTATTCCTTCAGCCACACTTAGCCACTTTCTAAATTTCGTGAACAGAGTGGGGATTTGTAACATAATGTTTAACGCATCAGTCCTGCACAGTAAGAGTTTCTTTTGGAATGCTAATGTAAATGATGTTACTTCAACAATAAAAGTCTCCTCTCTTTTATTTCCCCTCCCATTTGTTCCACTCACATCCATTACATGTTGTTTTAGGAACTCAGAATGCAGACAGAAAAGTTAATTTCTATTGTCAAGGAATCCATAGAGTATAGAGGAGACAAGAGATGAAACAATTTCCTTGGAACGTTGTTTGTATGATAAGAAGATGGAGAGGAATGCCAAGTGACAGTGGTGGGCTTGTCTGCAATTATCATTTCATGTTCACAGTTCTGTTGTGGCTCCTTTTTACTGCAGTTTGATACTATTAATATAGAAATAATTTTAAGTAGAAAGGAAAAGAAACAAGCTATATTTGAGAAGTATCATCTTGGGTTGTTTATTGCCTGCCTGTAGAAGGAAATAATTAAGACAGTCATTTTTTTAGGTAAAGAGAATAATGTGTCCTGACAAAGATGACTTGCACTGTAAAAGAAACAAAGATCGGAAAAATAATTATGATTTATTTTATTTTATTTTATTTTATTTTATTTTATTATTTTATTATTTTTAGAAATGGAATCTCACTTTGTCGCCCTCGGTAGGGTGCTCTGGCATCACAGCTCACAGCAACCTCCAGCTCTTGGGCCTAGGCGATTCTTTTGCCTCAGTCTTCCAAGTAGCTGGGACTACAGATGCCCACCACAACACACGGCTATTTTTTGTTGTTGTTGCAGTTTGGCCGGGGTAGGATTTAAACCCGCCACCCTCAGTATGTGGGGCCGGAGCCCTACGCACTGATCCACAGGCACCGCCCACAAACATGTTTTTAATTTAGGTTTAGTAAAGCAGTTTGTGGGAGCTCCTTCCAAAATATTACTACTGGTTTAGAAACTAAAAGTACTTGTCAGGAATTATTATTTGGAGCAATATGAAAGCTTGACCAGTAAATAAAATGATGTAATAGATACATTTAGAATTCATCTTGCCTTTTGAGTACCTGGGGTAAATAAAAATCAACAGTATCCCAATCCTGTTCTATGGTGAATAGGTGAAAGGAATTTTGGAAAAGATTTGGCCTTGGGTGATCTATCACCCACTCTTTCTTTGGCTTTTCTGCAAGGTCTCCAGGCCTGGATTCCTAGGCTTTGTGATAACACCTCTAGTCTTTAGTTCTGGAGGAAACTTACTCATCAGAAAAATCATATACATGATTAGTATCCATTACTATTATATAAAATAATGCATATAAATATAATCAGATTATATATATATATATATATATATATATTTTTTTTTTTTTTAATCATGCTTCCAATTCTCCTTTAGACTAAAAAGTAAAAATGTCACAGCCAAGCCTAGAGTTCCAGCAGGAAAGTCATTATGAAATGCCATCTAGATTTTTCATGCGTGTGAAACATTACCCCAGTATATTTTGGAAAAGATTATGTCCATTCTATACTAAAGTTTGAAATCATTTAAACATTCAGCAGACATTCTGAAGCTCAGGATATAAGCGCACCAGATATCCACCAAGCCCAAACGAAGCCTTACCTATGTTGAAAACCACATAACTTAATAGTGTGAAGTTTTTGACACAATCCCTTATACAAAGTAGAAAAAAAAAAAAAAAGTCTTCTAAATGAAGTTGAAGCATGAAATAGGCATTCCTGTGTTTTCTGAATGATTCATTTCCAAATAATAGGCTTGAAAGCTGCTAAGTCAAGGAAAGCAGGGATGCACCCTTTCATATATTGCTTCCATTGGATTGAACTGGTAACAACTTCAGGAAACCAGCTTGGCTATGCATATCAAGTCTTAAAAATATCTATAACTTTTTGTTTCTAATTCTGCCTCTAGGAGTTTATAACAATACACTAAGAGATATATAGAAGGTTAAATGCACAAAGATCCTCATTCTCTAATTATATAATAAGGTAAGTATAAAAAATTCAGTTTCCTTAAAGAGACAAGTGATTAAATAATTTATGCTTAATAATTATGATGGAAAAGTATGCCACTGTTAAGAAGACACTAACAAATACAGTTTTAATGGCATGATAAAGTACAAATACTATAATGTTAAGTATAACAGCACAATAAAATATCAGTTACAGTAAAATGATTATATTTATATAGATATACATTGTTTGGAGAGAGAATAACCATTGGTTTTAATAAATTAGGAAATATCAAAATAAAGTTATTCAAATGTTAGCTTCAGTTCTCTTTGGGTAATATCATCACAGACAAGTATACTTACTCTTTTTTTTTTAATTGACAAAGGTTGTACGCATGTAAATTTACAATATGATAACTTTATATGCAGCAATATTGTGTCGTGATTGTCACAAACTGAGTCGCTGAGCCCTCACCACCCAGGCTGTAGCTTAGTTCTTCTGAACTTGTTCATCTTGTAAATGAAATATTCCCTCCCGCCTAGTCCCTGATAATCATTGTTCTCTCTGCTCTCAATTTTCTTCGGATTCCACGTATAACTGAGATTATATCCTGTTTGCCTTTCTATGTCTGGCTTATTTCACTTCACATCATCTCCTCTGGATGCACCCGTGCAGTCACAACTGGCGGGATTTCTTTCCTTCCTTTGGTCTGAGTTTGTACAGTTATGATATAGTCCAAATTTTATAAATAAAAATTTCCTTCTTTGAAAATTAGGGAAAACATCTGTAATAAGCCATAACAACAAAATACAACATTTTCTTTAGTATTTTCAAGTAAATACCTTAAAATGTAACTTATTATGATTGACGGCACGCAATATTCAGGATTATCCATTTCTCTGTACCTCATACAGGCAGAGAACATGAGAGATAATCGCCATGAAATCAATTTTATATACTTCATAGGTGACTGTAGGAAACTCAGCACCTTGCTAATGCTGCCATGCTACATTTTTTAAGGCTTAACTCTAGAAAATTATATGTTATGAATTATAATAAATGGACAAAGTTATGAATTTTTAACAGAAATAAGTAGAAATCAAATAATTTGAAAGTAAGTACCCTGATACTGGGGAGAAAGGTCTTCAGAGTCCGTTTTAATGTAACACAAGGCAAAAAATCCGAGTGGCTCTTGCTTCCCTCTCCAGCACCTGCTGTGGTGTGTCCTCAGGGGAGGTATCTTATGGCGTGTGAATCTTACAGTGCTGTTGCTTAGCTATGAGATCCCAGCAGAGAAATCAATCTGAGAAAGATGATTTGAATCTGTGACAGGTCCAAAGAATTAAGGAGTCCACATTCCCCAGAATCTAATCCTTCATTATTCCTTTTGTGAGCACCAGACTTTGTTTGTAGGGTTTATATATTATTGTTTAAATGAAAGCCAGTATTATCATCAAGTTTAGAAAGTTGTAACATAAGCCAGCTGAAAGCTTACCACTAAGTTAAAAGGTTAGAAACCCTGCTGGGGGTGGGGGATGGGGATGTGGTTTATTTACTGAAACAATAGCACAATTCTTGTTTCCAGGGTAATGTTTTTAATAGACCACAAATTATATGCCATTTTATATATCTCATATGTGTATATAAACTATTTTATACTTTTATAAATAGTCTTCTGTCAAGAATTTCAAATTAAAGTAATATTAAAGTATAAAATTTGACCAAAAATTTTGAAATGCGATGCCTATAGCCAAAATGCAATGGGAGAAAATAATAAAATATTCTCCTGTAATGATATTTTCTTTTTCTTTTACTTCTGGATTTCTTTGCTCTAGTTCAATACACTTGACTCGATTACCTGAATCACTGAGCAGGAAGAATAGCTTAGAGCATGAGGTGAGTGACCAAAAATGAATAAATAAATAAGGAGGAGAAAGCAGGAAAACATACAGACAGCATTACAGATTCCGTGTGGGAAAAGATACTCAGTGAAGGAGGCTGCATAGCCAAGTTTCTGCATAAACTACTTACAGGGGCTCAGAAACAATGTTGCTATTCTAAAATGGGTACCCCTCTCCCCCACACTCCAGCTGTCCTTTCTCTTGTCATAAGTAGCGCCACCACTTTTATATAACATGATCCAGACCAAGGAAAACATTCCTTTCCATCAGGCATGTTACATACATCTATCCCATCCTTACATTTTGTTTTACTTTGCCCAGAATGCTGCTGCACTTGAGCTGTTCTTTTGTGGCTGTTCATGGTTCAGTGTTGCATAACCATTAAAATGACTACAATCAGCCCAGCCTTTGTTTGGAGGCATTAGAAAGTCACTAACCCTGCCAGTCATCAGATGTCAAAGCCTGGGGACTAGGAAGTACCTTGAGGCAACTCCAGCTTCCTTCATCCCAGTTTTGCCATTGGGATACCTGCGAATTATTAGGATGAGAGAAAAAAGGCTGAGAAGTGCTACAAAGGACCTCTGGTAACAAGTAAAAAACAAACAAAAAAATCCAGCAGAGCTCACAGCAATCTCTGAGAAACTCAGAGCCAAACATTGAGTTTCAGATAGCCAATATATGTATTTGTCAGTTGAAGAACTGAAGAAGTTAGATGCCCAAGAACGGGTAATAGAGAGGTGGAACAGACACTTAGTGCTTTTTTCTTTTTTCCTCTTATGACATTTGCCAAGGATAAGAGACTAGATGTCCAAGGAGAAAATAGCTGAAAGGCAGAGGAGAGATTTAGGGTAACTCACAGAATTAGGGAACAAAAATTGAAGTCCAGAGTTGCTCACATAGGAGAGACGCTGTAGAATTCCCATAATACACATTTGTAACTAATGGGGGTTGGAGAGACTGCAAGATAGGAGTGGGGGCAAATCCAAGAAGAGAGAAACAGTAAAAAATGGGGTGGGTAGAGAAAGAGAGAGGGAGAAAGAGAGGGAGGGAAGGTGGAAGAGAGAGGGAAGGAAGGAGGGACAGAGGAAGGAAGAAAAGAAGGAAGGAAGGGAGGGAGGAAACAAAAAGAATTCCAAAATGGGACGATCTACTCCTCTGAGCTTGCAGGCAATGGTTTAGGTTATCTTTGGGTAGAAACATGAGAGACATTAAAATATCTAACAAGAGTTTCAGATTATAGTAAAGAAAGGAGAGGAAGAGAGATTTAAAGAAATAACAATCAAGAATTTCCCAAAACTTGCAAAAGATAAGTCACAGATAAAACTTTACAAAACCCAACTGAGTAAATTAGAAGAAAAGTAAGATCTTGGTAAGATCCCTGAAAACTAAAGACACAGAGAAAACATTCTTAAAGCAGTCAAAAGTAGGAAAATATATTTTCTTCAAAGGTATGCAACAAACTAGTGGTCAATAAAATAACATCTTTAAAATGCTGAAAATAAACTATTGCCAACCTACAGCTCTAGATCTAGCAAAATAGACTTCAAATGTGAGAAAAAACACGTTCTTTTTTTTCCCCAAATAAAAACTATCTGTATAATGTGTTGCAAACAGATCAATAATAAATTCTGAAATGATTTCTTCAGGCAGAAGAGAAATGATGTCAGGAGAAGATAAAACATAAAAATTCGGAAAGGAATGAAGAGCACCAGGAGAGGTAAATATTTGGATAAATGTATGTCAATATACATAAGATATAATACTAATTTATTGAGAGAATATACAGAAGGTGTCAAAGATATATATGTACACCTTTTAAGAAAGAAAAATGTATTAAAATTATAATATTTAATATATATTGATAACAAAAGATAAATACAAGTCATTTTTGAGCACCTCTTGTAATAGCAGATATCAAATGTGACTTTAATATTATAATTTAACACTATTTCTTCCTTTCTGAAATATGTATACATTTTTGGCATCCTTTGTTTATGTATTCATAAATATAAAAATCATTTGGAAGAGTCTGCTGGATAACAAGGACGAGCAATTGTACTTGTGTTGGTTATTTTATTGAATTTACTGGGTCCAAAAGCAGTGATTGAGATTCCCTTGTCGAAGTTATACTGCTGAATACTTTTGAAAATAACAAACTAGAGCATATGCATCTGTGTGTGGAGATTTAACAACATGTGAAAATAATAGTAAATAATTTTTGGCAAATTCCAAAAAATGCAAGTTTTTGAGCTACAATAGATTTGGATGTGAAAAATGCCTGTACATTTCTGATAATAATTGTAACTTACAGTATAGGGAAACCTTCATCTAAGAATCATAACATATATGAAGGACTGAAAAATTCTGATAGTGATTATAGTACTCGTTATTGTAATATATATAAATTGCAGATGATCTCTCTATATCAACATTCCATTAAAATGTCAAATATTGAAACATACTTATTTAAAAGGCAATTCCAGTAGTTGAATAACTACACTTTCTCAAGGTCACGATCTGTTGATAGCAGATCTAGGCTTATGATGCAGGTCTCTGGGTAGTTTACATACGTCATAACATATATTATGGACGATGTTTGTGGCCCTAAAGAATTAGTTAGTGAGAAGATAATAAATACATTTTCAGCATCAGTAAAATCTTTTCCTCTTGAATAACACTAATAAAATTTACATACGAATCCCTATTATGACATAGTTTTCTTTATCAAGTGTTAAAAAATCAACTCAAAGCAAAATCCTGTATAGCACCAGATTTATCAGTCACTCTCATTGTAGCAGTTTTCTCTAACAACGATGCTTCATTGGCTTATGATTAGCTGATAGTTTTGTTTTTTTTTTGTAATTTTGGGTAAAGTAAAAAGCAAAAATAACTTGTTCTCTGGCTTTGACTTCTTAGAGATTCTATAAAAATGCCATTACCTTTCAATCCTACTCTTTATTTTAAAATTGCAAAATATGCCAACCCATTAAAATCTAGATTTACAAATACTTCAGTAAAATAAAACGATCCTTAAAAAGTTTTTGAGCTTAAAGGATTAAGGTTCTGAATGGGCACTGCTTTTCTTCTTGAGATCAAAGCGATTTTCATTTCAATTCATTACAGAAAAGCGGGCTAAAGCCACGTTTCTCATCAGCTGCTGCAGCAATGAATGTAATTTCTGAGAATGTGCTCGTTATGGGCATAATGAAATTTGACTATAATTAAATAGCATGGAATTCGTTAAAATTGGGTTTTACCTTTATCGTTTCACAGAAATAAAACATCCGTATAGTTGTTTCTTTGATTATGTGCTTGCACTATTCTCTTTCATTCACAGGATTACTATAATTTCTGAATTTCATTTTCATTATTTATAAATAAGACTGACATCAGATGTTTTTTAAGAATATAAATATGAATTCAGAGAGAATGAAAGGAAAATGGAGAAGCACGCACTCCCATACACACACAAGCACTATTTTAGGATATCATAAAAAATGATTGCTGGATTCTACAGAACACTGAGGATAGCTCTCATGAAGTGTTTTAGCTCCTAGAAATAAACATTTTCCTGTAAGTAGGTAATTATTATTTTAATGTGTTTATAAAACTTTGACCTATGCATTTGTCATTGTATTTTTCTTCTTTCAAAAGAAGGGTATGTAACTTAGCACGCTTTACATTATCAGTAAATTTAGAATAATAATATACATCTCAATATTCATTAACATATTGAAATACCAAAGTGTCATTATAGAGTCAACAAATAAAATTAGCTTCTGTCATAAGATTCCATTTCATACTCGCTTGATTATATATGTATGGGGAATAGTCACAATTTTTAGTTTTTTTTTACTACACAACCCTCTGATCAAAAGTGACATCAACATTAACCAATCAATATTATTGATTTATACAAGCTATCTTCCATGCATAAAGGGATTATTTTTAGAATCAGCATTAATATAGATAAGTACAAATAAATAGATTTATTGAAAAAACATTTTTGTTTATTGTTTCTTTAATAACCAACTACAATCATCTTTTTGTCCATATATAATTTCTTTTGGACTGGTTATGCCGGCCTAAATTCTAAATTATCCCCAAATTACTATGTCTAGCAATAGCTATAAACCCAAAATTCCTATGTAAGTTTGAGAAACCTATGTAACAACCATGATTATGAAAAACTCCTATGTGACTAAAACCAGACAGGGAATAATAATAATTAATAAATATATAATATCTATTGAGTTTATAACATGTGATGGGTACTGTTCTAAGCTCTCATTTTATCTATTTTATCCTGACAATAACTGCACACAGAGTGCTTTTATCTTCACAGTTTTAGGTGAAAAAAACTTAAGAAATGACATAACTTAACCAAGGAATGACTTTAATGATGGAGACAGGATTCAGAGATAAAGTGGTCGGTCATCTATTTCCTTGTATTTACCCAGAACTAACCCAGTGCACTACACCTATAATCATATCCTTTTACTGAAGCATTTATTTAAAAGTTGTGTGATTAAGTGCTACGTAAGTGTGTGTATGTGTGTGTGCATATGCCATAATCCATTTGAGCTGCTATGACAAAATACCATAGTCTGTGTATCTTATAAACAACAGAAATTTATTTCTCTCAGTTCTAGAGTGAAGAAGTCCAAGTTCAAGGCACCAGCAGATACACTGTCTGTTGAGGTCCTGTTTCCTGATTCGTAGATGGCACCTCCTTTCTGTATCCTCAGAGATGGAAATAGCAAAGCAATACTCTGAGATTTCAGAGATTTAAGAAATAATGGGTTATAATTTTGTATCTTGGCTTTAGAGTGCAAAGGCAGGTCAAAATTTACTTCACCCAAAGACTGAATTTCTGCAAAAATGTTCAAAAGTGAAAAAAATGAAAGAGGCACCTGCGTTTCTTTTTAAATTCAATAAATACTTAGCACCTAATACCCAGCACATAGCACCAAGTCCTGGTGAAGTCAACAACATAGACAATGTCCTTACTTTAGAGAAACTTATAGTATAAAGAGACAGTAAATATATAAGTGAATGAATGCAACAAATTTAATAACTCAATATGACAACTGATTATGACTATTATGAAAAAATAAAGTGGGCTTGCTTTAATAGGAAGTGTGAGAGTGAGAAAATGATTATACATAGGGTGGCCCGCAAAGGTCTCTAACTGAGCAAGGAGAGAGCAGAGATTTGAAGGAACTGAAGGAAGCAACCAGGATCTTGGGAAAGGGTTCAGGAAATAGTGGGTATCACATGCGTAAAGCCCAGGAATGGGATCCTGTAGGGTACGTTCAAGCCACATTCGGAGGCCAGTTTGGTAGAAGTATTAAAGCAGGAGTAAGAAGGGGAAGTGAGGTCACAGAATTAAAAGCAGTCAGATGATATAGGTTCTTTGTATACATAAAGCACCACCCGTGCTGGACACTGATCAGGCTGACAGAGCCGTCAGTCTCCTGTTTAAGTGTACGTCTTAGGATATAGACTGTAAATCCATTGAATACAAGGTCCCCGTCTTAGCTTGTTTGTGCTTTTGTAATGTTGTTTGGAGTCTCTGTGTAATAGAATGTTTTCTCTAAATGCTTTGTTGATTAATAAAAAAGAAAACAAGTATCTATGTATTTATATAAACAAAAGAAAAACAGAAAAGAAGGCTAATGCCTAAGACCTCTTGATATTCACAGCCAAAACTACAAAGAGATTTAATATTAGTGTTTACTTTTATATAGTTAATTAAGACAATAAGCACATACAGAGATCAAATATTCATTTTCTTTATTCAAAATGAAGATTAACAAACATCTGTTTTGGAATATTTAGATGCTCATATTTCTGAATCTTGGAGTTTTAGAGGAGAAAGAAATGAGAGAGACTTTGGCCTGAGAGATTCTCATTGGTTCTGTCATAGGTCTAAGACCATATACACTTTATCACAAAATGCCATGAAAGTTCATTCATCCCTCCATAATTTCCACTGGACTTTCTTCATCTCCAAAATCCCTCAATACAGTAGTTAGATACTGGGTGTGACTAATAGATGATGAATGTTCCATGAAGGTTGCATGACTTATGAATGAGTGCACTAATACTAAATGAGTATATATGGGCAGGTGCTATAGCATGATGTTCTTTATATTTTGTAATGCTTAAGTCTGTGGAAATAAACTATGTAAGTAAAAATATAAAAATAGTGACTTTTAAACTTCAGAATAAAAGTCATTGTTCACAGCAGTATTCAGCTGTTTTTTCTACTGTGCTTACAAAAAATCAGTTGTCAATGCAAAAATGTAAACACATTGGAAAATAGAGTAATTTATTGAAAGAATAAGTCATGATTTAAGAAATAGTTCTGTGTACAATTAAGAAATCAATAGTAAATAAGGATAACAATAACAAGTTTGAAAGTAATAACATTACAGAAAAGCAAACTTTAAGAAGTTACTTCTAATTTGTTTTTAGGCCATAAATTATTTCGTCCTTAACTGGCCTGCTTTCAGTGACTTGGGCAGAAAATTTAGACATATCACAAGTGAATTTGAAAAGATACAGTCAATCATTCACATATCCATTCTCTTTCTGTTTATAGTTCCAAATGTTTACATATCTCATTTTCTCCTGTCAAAGAAAAAAAAAAAACACTATAATATCTAACTAATAAATCACATTTATTTTATTTAAGCGGAAAATATGGAATTAAAAACACCATTAAACCACTTACTAGTAATTTACCTCCACATGATTTATAGGAAATGTGGTCAGAAAAGCTGACATTTCCACTCAGTAAAAAGGTATATAACAAAACCTGTTTTCACAATCTATTTCAGTAGGTAGAAATTATGTTGCACACAGTCTTACAGGGGTATTTTAACCACACATAATTTAATATTGTGGGGCAGGAAAGTGAAGCAGGTTATCGCGTTAGAATCTGAAGAAGTGTTTCATTCCTAAATAGAAATGAATTTAGGTTACGTCGTCACTGCAACTGGGTCTTCTGTTGATATTTGTGTTGATCATAAGTTGTTTTTATAATTGTAGATATAGGAATAAGAGAGTAAAAATTTAATGTTCAAGCATCTTATATGAGATAGGAAAAATTCTCCTCAGATAAAATAAAGATGCAAAACATTTAATGGTGCTCTAAAATATAGCTATAAGTTGAAAATTGTAGTCATGGAAGTATTCAAAGATAATACTGAAGTTTTAAGTCCACGCCATGACCACATGGTGGTGCCAATGAAGAGAAGCAGCATAAGTAAAAGATCAGATTTGGTTGGAAGATGAGAAGTTTCCTCTGGAATATGTTGAAATGACATCACTGTCAAAATCCAGAAGCACACACTGTGCGCTGGTTACTTTACATTGGTGACTACGAAGCCTTATCCTGGCCAGTTTGGACATGACTGCAACTGAGTCTGATTTTAAAAATTTCTAACAGGAGAATGATACTGATTTATAGAAAAACACCAAAATGGGCTTTGCAATGAAACAATTTCTTACAATGCAAAGTCTACAACAGTGTAACTGAAAGAAGAGACTATGAAGTATATAATAGAACAGTTTCCATGAGGAAGTGGCTCGCTCTCCTGGGCTTGCAGTCTTCATGCACGCTTCACAACAGAAATGGAATCTCCATTATGAGTGGGAACCGAGATCAGAGCTGCAAACTCCTGTTGTCAAACTTGCTACTTTGACTCAGGTTTCCTCTTGAAAATCTCACAGTCAAATGTATTTTAAGTGGCCTAGGAAACAATTATTCCATCTTCTCAAGCCCCAATCTTTCACATTTTGGTAAAAGACAAAAAGGAAAAATTGTAAAATGTTATTCTCTTATAATTTCTCCCTAAGAAAACTCTCCACATTCACCTTCCTCCCTATTTGCAAGCAAGTGATTAGCTTATTTTCACCTCTCTGCCTTAAATGTAGCCCAGGAACCATTCTCTCGTGCCTGGAATGTAGTAACAACATCATCACTTGTTCTCTGTCTCCTAAGTACAAACTACATGGCAATAAAAAAATTCTTAAAATTGTTATTATTACATCAATCTGTTGCCATTAATGTTTCGTAAAATAACCTAAGTTTTCTGATTGTCCTTAAAATAACCTAAATTCTTAATTTCGCTTAAATCTTCTCTGTGATTCATTCTGTCCTACCACATCTGCTATCACTCAGCAGCCAGAATAATATACTTCAAACCTAAAAAGACCCATGTCATCCCCTTTTCAAAATCTGTCTTTATCATCAGATTCATTCCCTCCTCAACACAGTAGCTGTTATACCTGTTAGATTAAACTAATTTATCTTACAATATTAGTGGGAGGATCAAAAAGTTAATTAAACATATTGATTAGAGTAATGTTTGGCATAGAGTAGAATCAATACTTTTAGCAATTTTGTATATGATATTATTAAAGCTCCCAACATCCTCTTCTTTCAGTAAGTAAATTATTATGCTTACCCTCCTAAAGTCAGAAATCACTGGAATTTGGATATGTTTTAAATAAATGGCAATCAACACTGAGTACATCATTTTAATTTCTGAGAGTATTTTATTAACATACGCAACATCACAATCCTCTTATTATATACTGCAGAAACGTCATACTGGGGCAGATATTTAAGGGGAAATATTTCTTAAATTGTAGCATTAGTTAATTAGACTCAATACTTAAAACTCAGAAACCCATGAACCCTTCCTTTTCACAAGTTTCTAAAAAAAAGGGATGCTAAGATTTAGTTTAAAAATAAAATTTGAATGATGTTTACAGGATTTTTAATGTGTTTATGTTTCATACACCCTAACAATATTCCTTGGCTATCAAATAAGAAACAGACTGAAATCTCATCTCTCTTTCTTCACCCTGCTATGAAACCAACTGGAATAAAGATGAATAAGAAACAAAGACAAAAATATCCTTATTAGACTGGCAGAAACCTATTCCCTGACACACTATGTGAAAAAAGGCAACTGAGCACACCAGGTGAGACCACAAGTGTGTATACAGAATCAGCAGAATTTTTCAGATCAGGTAGATCCAAAGCTTTCTAAAACAGGGGTGAAAATAAAATGTTTCAGACTTACAAATTCAAGGTTGTGCTGTAGGAACCTTCTGTGATAGCCTCTTCATACCTTATTTAGTATTACTGAGAGACAGACACTGGGCTGGGCTTTGTACAAACTAATGCACAAAGTATTCTGCAAAAGATGATTGCAGGGTGAAGAAGAAACTCAGCAACAAGAAGTTCTTGCCTGCAAGTGTTTGTCACCTGACAAGCACCTGAGGTTACATCACACTGGAGAAAAGTCTATACGCAAACATACAGAGGCACAAATTAGCTCCAGCTGTCAAGGTGTCATCGTCAACTGGAGAGATTTTCTATTTGTAGGGAGCAGCAGAGAGGCTGGTGAGGATGCACATTATTTAAGGGTTTAAAAATTATCCATTGAATGTGGTTTTTAACATTAGCAACACATTAGAATCACAAGGAATTTTATAAATAATAATGCAAAAGCATCAAGACAGACAATTGATACATTTGGAGTGGAGATCCAGACATGACTATGTGTTTAAAAGTCCTCTTATACATCCAACCTTGGAAATTCTAATGTGAAGCCAAACATAAATGATTATGCTAAAAGAACTACAAAAAACAATGGGATCAACCAAAACTAGGTAAGGATGGGGGCAGGAGTGAAAAATAGACATTGCTAATTCTTCTTCTTGTAAAAATCATTCTTACCAAAGCCTCCATTAGTGGCACGTAAAAGCTAGTATGCTGTAAACAGTAACAAAACAGTCAGAAGGAGAGCTCGGTTCTGAGTGTAAGCCCCCCACCTTGCCAGAAGGGAAACAAGCACCGAAAACAAGGCAAAGCCAATGCAAAATGAAGATTTTGAAGAAAAAATTAAGAAATATTGCAAGCATAAAATAAAACTAGGTGATATAAATAAATTTGAGCATATCAGGCCAAGTATATATATGTGCAGGCAAAGATACACACACATTCTTGGTAATCAGCTAGCTGTTCCGAGGAAAAAGAAAACAAATCTTTGTTAAATGTGAGATACAGCAACATACTGTTTCTTAATTGTTTCTGATCCTTTATTGCCTTTATTATTCTATTTCTGTAAGATTTTCTGGCTGTGAAGATGTATTCACTCACCCTATTTGGGCTTCATTATGTTTTCAACAACTAACGATTTATGACATCTCTGCTCTAAAAAACTCTAAGCCATTATCACATTTTAAATATTGCTTTTTTTTTTCAATAAAGCTATTGTTTTTCTCTTCAACTTTAATTAGACCTCTATGACTACATTCCAGCTTACACAAATTTCAATCTTTTTGTATTTTTCCATCATATTTTCTCTCCATGCATGTTTTTAGCAATATGTTCAGATGTACTTTTTTATTAAATCTTTCTCTTATTTTCTGTTCAAAAGTCTCTTGAAATTTTTATTTCAATTATTATAGTTTTCATTTCTTTTTGTTCTTTTCAAATCATCTTGGCCTTTTGAAATATAGTATATTACTTCCGTCTAGTATTTACTGTTTTTTTTTTATAATGTCTTCAGATATTTTTATATTCATTCTCATTTTCTACTTGTTATTCTATTATTAAAATTCCTGAAAGTCTCCTTTGTCTGTGTGATGGTTTTCCAACTCTTAGACAAAATAACTTATATCCTTAAAAGTTTTAAATTTTTTAAAGTTTATATGAAATAATATTTGTGCATATTCTGAGCTGCCTGGATTGAGCTTGTCTTCCTCTGGACATACACTGTATTTGTTTCCACTACACACACACTGGGCTTCTTAGCCCTTAGGCCACCATATAATAATAATTTGGCTGAGTTTTCCAGACAGCATGATAATTTAAAAGGCAAATTCATGTGAGAGAAGTTCTATGGTCTGAATTTTCAAAGATGATTATTTTTTAATCCAGCTTTTAAGAGAAACAAAGACATTTTCTTAACTTATCATTGTGTTTGTGGGAAGAATTTTGCCAAATAAGTAACCTCTGATAGTCCTTGATAGTATTTGCAGGAGCTTGTTGGTTCTAATTTTTCACTCTCTACTGTCTGTATCTTGTCTCTGCTCCCAGGCTAGCAAATAAAATACCAACAAAGCGATCAAATGCCTCCTCGGTAAACATCGCATCATTATCAGCTGCCACGCTTGTCTATCTAAACACAAACCTAAGCTAATTTGGAGTGAGACTTCATGGTCCTTGAAAAAGAATCACTTGAGAGAATTTGGTCAAGTACATTGGAAAGAATGCTTACTAATAATTTACAACAGCCAACATAGGCAAAGCTAATAATTCATGAAATGTTGAATAGAAAGCACAACGTTAATTTTCTCAGGAATGATGGTAAACTAACCTTAAACTAAAGGCTGTTCTGTACTCAATGTAACAAAGCTTAAAAGCAAGTTTCATAAGACCCAAATATCTCAATATTTTATCTGCCTGAAGAAAAGCCTGGCGCAAGCTAGCACTTAACAAAGTAGAATTTGTCCCAGTCAAAAATTATCAGATACAAACCAACAGGAAAATATTGGTCAATAGAAAAATCAGTAAATAGAAATAGACCCAGAATGATATAGATGTTGGAATTATGAAACAAAAATCTTTAAAAATTTATATTAAATCGATTTGATCTTCTAGAATGTACATAAAAAATAGATATGGCATGGATAGAAATGAAATGTATATTTTTAAAATGCCCAGAAAAACTCCCAGAGATAAATATTACAATATTAAGTGTACTTAAATGATAAGTATAGTAAATGGAATAAGCAACTATAGAACAAAAGGTCAGTTAATTAAAAATATAAAAATAGAAAGTTTCCAAAATTTAGCATGTAGGTAGTATATTTATATATGCAGTCTAATATAGGTGTAATTGGAGTTATAGAAAATGTGTAGAAGAAAAAAATGAAGTAAAATCTCCCATAAACTGAATAAAGAAACCCTACTCAATGTTGTATAACAACCACCACAAAAGGAATTCATAGGAAGATAAGAAATACAATGCCAAATAAGAACGAAAGGTAAAGACAAACAAAAGTGAAGATAATTCATCCCCAGAGAAAAGGGTTACAAAAACAAAATGTGAAAGGAAGTTTTTTGGGTAAAATAAAAATTATTATAAATTAAAATTCAAATCCACCATGACATAATAAATAGCACTAGAAATGGCAAATATATGTTAAACTAATCTTTATAATAAAAATGACATTTTAAGACAGTTATCATAAAGCATTCTGGGTTTTATAACACAAAGAGTTGAAAGGTACCATGGCTGTGGCCTTTAGGTTGGGTGGGAGGCAATGTGATTATATTGATGCAGGGCTCATATACTCTAGTGAAGTGGTATAGTATTATTTAAATGTAAGTTGAAGTCAGTTTAAAATGTTCATTGTAAAGCCTGGAGCAGTCTTTCTCAATATTTATAGTTTATCAGAATAACCTGTAGGACTCATTCAGTAGAAATATTTTGGTCCAGGTCTGCAGAGGGAGCTGAGAGTTGGATTCCTCTCACAAGTTATCCAATGATGCTGGTGTTGCTGAGTCAGGTGCCCATACTTGGAGAATATCGGTTTAGAGAAATTGCTTTTGCAAAAATTCATAACTTATAATCTATTAATGGAGATAAAAACAAATCCTAAGGAAATTAAAAGTAGCAAAAAGAAAATTATTTTAAAATGGGACTAAGAAGCAATATGGTTTAAAAAAAAAAACTGGTAAAAATTAGTGATAAAAGGGACAGATGTGACAAATAGAAAACAAATAACCATGACAGATTTCAATCTGGCTGTACTGATATTCAGAACAAATAAAAAGTAGTCTAGACATTACCACTAAAATGTACATATTGTCAAATTTGGTAAGAAAGAAACACTCAAATCTATGCTGTCTTTGAGAAAATATAGAAAGACATGGATAGGTTTAAAAGATGGAAAAATTAAATAAAGCTAAAGTGGCTAAAATATCGGATGGAGCAGATTTCAGAACAAAGAATCAACAGAGAGTAAAGACCATATACACTTCATATTCAGAAAAAAGTCAATTCACTGGAAGGGCTGGAGAAAGAAGCAGTTAATCTACGTGGCTTTGGCAAACAGTGTATTGACCGGATATTGTTAGACTACAAACTAAAGGCACTGCACCCAGCCCTTACTCTAGTTGGTTGTTTCCCTATAGGGTATTTGCTAGCATTCTGAAAATAATTTGAATGCCATGCTGGACTTCTTCAAAGTCTCCAGCACCATGAGTCAAAGAATCTTAATTTTTTAAAATGACTTGATCTGTGTCATTTTGTCATAGCAACAGAATATGCATATATACATATATATAAAGTCACTCGATGGCCCAGGGGACTACTTCAAGATGAGTATAGTGTTATTCAGCAATGAGGTCTACGGCACTTTTTAGAGAAGGAGTTCATGAACTTAATTCTCAGACCTCATATGACAGCAGCGCTGATGGCCATTCCAGAAAAAGAGTTCCAAACTTGCTCTGAAGGGAGGACTAGGCACTGGTACCAAGGCACAGCTTCCCGAAGGGAGTATTCAAAGGGGACCATAATGATACTCAGCAAGGAAGTATGTTGCACTTTTTCTGGGATGAGTTAGTAAACTTAATTGTCAGACCTCAAGTGTGTGTGTGTGTGTGTGTTACTAGGAATTTTATAGAATGTAGTAGATTAAGTTTTCTTTTTGTTGAATGTTAACTTGTTTCTAGCTAACATTCTCAGATAGATACATTTGCTTAACTACTGAATGTCCCAGAAATAGAATAGCACTCTCTTATTTGGACATGGCTCCTTCTCCCCAGATGAAAGAATTACCAATAATTACCAATAATTGTATCTGACAATTCCATTTATTTTTGTACACAAGCAAAATCAGACTGAATGTATTCCTTTTTGATATATATATTTTTTTAACTGAGGACTGTGTAATACCCCCAAAATAGCAAAACTAAAAGTACCCTAGACTGAGTACTGCCAATTCTGCATTTCTCAGACATAAAGAATTATCTAGTCAGCAGTGAAAGCCAAAAAATGGGAGAAAATACCAAAATAAAAAGCAAAGAACAGGTTCAGCACCTGTAGCTCAACAGCTAGGGCGCGGGCCACATACACTGGAGCTGGTGGGTTCAAATCTGTACCGGACCTGCCACACAACAGTGACAATTACAACCAAAAAAATAGCCAGGTGTTGTGGTGGGCTCCTGTATTCCCAGCTACTTGAGAGGCTAAGGTAAGAGAATCATTTCAGCCCAAAAGTTTGAGGTTGCTGTGAGCTGTAATGCCACAGCACTCTACCAAAGGCAACAGAGTGAGACCCTATCTCAAAGAGAAGATGTGGAAAACAATCTGCACCTAATATCTTTCAAATCCCTGCTTTCAGATGGTCTTGCGAGTACCTAATGCTTCGTGAGTCCTAAAGTCTGCTTAGGTAAGACACAAACTTCTCCGAGCATGTTCCAGTTGAATTTCTACCAGTTACAATCAAAACAAGCCCTGTAGGTATCTCCTGAGAAAGGCCCTGTTTTTCTAGAAGTAACTTTCTCTTATCCATTTACCACATTCACTGGTTGCAATCGTCTGTGACTGAATTAATGCTCATCACAGAGGGAGAATTAGATTTCCACAGTACAAGAATTTTTCATTCTTCATATTTTAGATTTGAACAGCATGTGCCAGTCCATTAGAAACTTCAAATATATTTTCAGCCTCTATTGATAGGCCAACATCTTGGCAACAAAAATCACTGAAGTATATAAGTATGAATTACAAATAATAATAAAAATTAAATCACTGTTCAGTAATTTAATCTGTCTCTACTTGTCCCAAAAGAATGAGCTTTCCTTTTTATTAGCCTTTACGTCCCTATACTCATGTGTACATTCATTCAAAAATATTTGCTGAAAAATCAATACATAACAGGTGCCTAATGAAAATATGCTATGACTTGAACATTATGATGGAAAAATCACTGTCCACTAATGTGCTAGAAAGTTGGTGTTGTTAGCCACATTTATTTGATTGAAAAATAAAACATGTTTAAAAATGCCTGCTTTTTTTTTTTTTTTTTTTTTTT
>CAUYPK010104889.1:0-23190 GCA_963574355.1 Loris lydekkerianus
GCAATAAATATTGAAAAGCATTTAACCTACTGATTCCTCAACTATTGTAATTGTTTTGGGTATATATTTTTATTTTTGAAATTTACCAGTGGCTGCTGCATTTTCCACCTTGGCTTATACTCGAGTCACTAAGTTTTCCCATTTTTAGGGTAAAATTAAGGGGGTCGGCTTATACTCGAGTATATACAGTACTTAGGACAGGCTTGGTGCCCATAGCTCAATGAGTAGGGTGCCAGCCACATACATTGGAGCTGGCGGGTTTGAGCCCAGCTGGGGCCTGCTAAACAACAATGACAACTGCAACCAAAAAATTAGCCAGGTGTTATGGCGGATACCTGTAGTCCCAGCTACTTGGGAGGTTGAGGCAAGAGAATCACTTAAGCCCAAGAGTTTGAGGTTGTTGTGAGGTATGATGCCACAGCACTCTACCCAGGGCAACATAGTGAGACCGTGTCTCCAAAAAAATAAAAAGAAAGAAAGAAAAAGAAAGTACTTCAGACAAAGAAAATTATGCCAATTTTAACTGAAAATCACTGCCAAACATTTTTGAAATTTGATTAAAAATATATAGATACATAGATTCAAAAAACTCAATAGGCCCAAGCAAAATAAAAATGAAAACTACCCCAAAGCAATTATAGGCTCGGTGCCTATAGCTCAATGGCTAGGGTGCTGGCCACATACACCAAAGCTGGCGAGTTCAAACCCAGCCCAGGCTGCCAAATAACAATGACAACTACAACCAACAACTATATATAGCCGGGTGTTGTGGCGGGTGCCTACAGTCCTAGCTACTTGGGAGGCTGAGGCAAGAGAGTTGCTTAAGCCCATAAGTTGCAGGTTACTGTGAGCTGTGATGCTACAGCACTCTACTCAGGGTGACAGCTTGAGACTCTGTCTCAAAAAAAAAAAGAAAGAAAGAAAAGAAGAGAAAACTTGATGGTGCCTGTGGCTCAGTGAGTAGGGTGACAGCCCCATATACTGAGGGTGGTAGGTTCAAACCCGGCCCCGGCCAAACTGCAACAAAAAAATAGCCAGGTGTTGTGGCAGGCACCTCTAGTCCCAGCTACTTGGGAGGCTGAGGAAAGAGAATCACCTAAGCCCAAGAGCTGGAGGTTGCTGTGAACTGTGATGCCACACAACTCTACTGAGGGTGACAAAGTAAGACTGTGTCTCTAAAAAAAATAAAAAAGAAAGAAAGAAAACTCCAAAGCAATGAGAAATAAAGTACTTAAAATGACTGATAAAGAAGAGACATTAAAAGTAGCCAAAATCAACAGAAATTATCCGATCTCAACATCAGAGAAAAAACAATTGAAAAAATACTAGCTAAGTCTCAGAAACCTATGCAGCAGACATAAAGGTCTAGGAGAGGAAAAAAAAAAAATGCAGGCCTAGAGGCCAGGTGTGGTGACTCACGCCTGTAATCCTAGCACTTTGAGAGGCCAAGATACACAGGATTGCTTGAGCTCAGTTCAAGACCAGCCTGAGCAGGAGCAAGACCCCATCTCTAAAAATAGCCTGGCATTGTGGCAAGTGCCTATAGTCTCAGCTACTTGGGGGCTGAGACTAGAGAATCACTTGAGCCCAAGAGTTTGAGGTTGCTGTGAGCCATGGCGCTCTACCCAGGGCAACATAGTGAGACTAGGTCTCAAAAAAATAATAATAATTAAAATTAAAAAACACAGGGCTAAAAATATTTTTGAAGTTATAACGAAAAACTTCCTAAGTTTAGCCAAAGACATACACAATAGAGTCAAATAACTAGGAAAAGTCCATCCAGAATACACTAAAAGAACTTACCCAGACACATCACACTCTATTTGCTGAACACTTAAGACAAAAAAAAATACAATATATATATTTTTAAATATTTGTATCTTTGATATATATATATATCTTTACATATTATATATATGTATATATATGTATGTGTACATATAGGTATATATATATATGTGTGTACATATAGGTGTGTATATATATATATATATATATATGCGCATATGTATATCTTTAAAGCACTTAGAGAGAAAGAATGCATTACCTATGGGGGAACAGCCCAAATGACTATGAATTTCTTTATCAAAAACCGTGAAAGCTAGAAAAGAGTGGTACAGCAATTTTAAAGTGCTAAAGGAAAGAATTGTCAATTCAGAATTCTTTACCTAGTGAAAATATTTTTGTCACTGAAGGTGTAGTGAAGACATTCTAAGATGAAGGAAAACTAAGATAAATCATAGCCAACTAAATGAACTGCTCTAAAAGAACTGCTAAAGAAAGTACTTCTAAGAAAATGGTGCCAGAGGAAACACAGAACATCAAAAATAAAGGAAATATAGACCAATGGTAAAGCCTGGATAAATAGACTAACTTGATTAAAATATGGGTGAAGGACCTGAAGAGATATTTCTCCAAAGAAGACACAAAAACGGCCACCAGGATGAGGCCTAGTGACTCATTTGAGAGGCTGAGGTGAGAGATTTGCTTCAAGCCAAGAATTTGAGACCGGCCTGCTTAAGACCTCATCTCTACAAAAAATTAAAAAATTAGCTAGATGTGGTGGGATGAACCTATGAATCATAGCTACTAAGGAGGCTGAGGCAAAAGGATCTCTGAACCCCTGCAGTTGAAAGCTAAAGTGAGCTCTGATTTGCACCACTCTAGCCTTGGGCAACAAAGGTAGACCCTATCTGTAAAAAAAAAAAAAAAAAAGAAAAGAAAAGAAAGAAAGACTGGGTCTGGTAAATAAAAAGTTAAAAAATGGCCATCTGGTATAAGAAAACATTGATGCAGCAGCCATTGTGGAAAACAATACAGAGATCCCTAAATAAATTAAAAGTAGAATTCTAATACAACCCAACAATTCTTCTTCTGGGTATATACCAAAAGAAAGTGAAATCCCCATTTCATAAAGTTACCTGCACTCCCATGTTCATTATCACATTATTCACAATAGCCAAGAAACGGAAACAACTGAAGTGTCAGTCTACTGATGAATAAAGAAGTACTGGTAGGGCTGGGCACATTGGCTTACACCTATAATCCTAGCACTCTGGGAGGCCAAGGTGGGTGGATTGCTTGAGCTCAGGAGTTCAAGACCAGCCTGAGTAAGAGTGAGACCTTTTTTCTAAAATAGAAAAACTAGCTGGACTTAGTGATGGGCATCTGTAGTCCCAGCTACTCAGGAGGCTGAGGCAAGGGTTGTTCAAGCACAAGAGTTTAAGGTAGCACAGCCACCCAAGGAGACAGAGTGAGACTCTGTCTCAAAAAAAAAAAAAAAAAAAAAGAATATATACATATATTAGTACAATAGAATATTATTTAGTCTTTTTTGGTCAGGGCTGGGTTTGAACCCACCACTTCCGGTATATGGGGCCGGCGCCCTACTCCTTTGAGCAATAGGCACCACCCTATTTCGTCTTTAAAAAGGAGATCCTGCCATTTGCCACACCAAGGATGAATCTGGATTATGCTAAGTAAAACAAACCAGACACAGAAAAAAAAAATGGTGCATGACCTCACTTATATATGGAATTTTAAAAAGTAAAATATTAAATATATAGATACAGACAATAAAACAGTAGGTTCTGGAGTGGTATTGGGGGGGCTGGAGAGATGCAGCTCAAATGATTCAAAGTTGCAGATATGTAAGAAGAATAAGTCTAGAGATAGGACAATAGTATAACAGTATTATATTCTATTTGGTATTTCTGCTAAGAGAGAAGATTTTAGTTGTTCTTGCCTCCAAAATAAAAGGATATGTGAGATAATGGTTCTGTTAATTGGCTTGACTATCATAACCATTTCACTATGAATATCAATGCATCATGTTGTATACCTTAAATATACATAATTTGTTAAAGGGACATAAAAATCATAATTCTGAATCTTTGTCGGGTGGTCATAATGAAAAGAAGGTTGTAAGTTAGGATCTTATTATAATTAACCGAAGAGAAGATGATCGTGACATTTGCAGGGTTACAGAAATGGAGATGATAAAAAGTGGTTAGATTCTGAATATACAGTAGAACCTCCATAGTTGACCACCTCCCTACTTTGACCCCTCCTTAAGTTGAGCTCATTTTCATAGACCAGACAGCAAGCCTAGTTCCTTATGTTAACCACCTTTATATGTTGACCAGTTTGTCACAGTCCCAAATTACAGAGGGTCTACTGTATTTTAAAGGGTAATGAATAGAAGTTGCCAATAAATAAGACACAGAGATTGAAAAACAAAGTGATCGGCTTGGCGCCTGTAGCACAGTGGTTGAGGCACCAGCCATATACACCAAAGGTGGCAGGTTTGAACCCAGCCTGGGCCAGCTAAATAACTGCAACCAAAAAATAGCCAGGCACTGTGGCGGGCACCTGAAGCCCCAGCTGCTTGAGAGGCTGAGGCAAGAGAATTGCTTAAGCCCAAGAGTTTGAGGCTGCTGTGAGCTGTGACACCACAGCACTCTAACTGAGGGTGACACAGTGAGACTCTGTCTCAAAAAAAAAAAAAGAAAAGAAAAGAAAAACAAAGTAATCAAAACCAACATGAATATGTTTTGATTTGTGCAACTGGAAAGATAGAGATAATATTTACAGAGAGGTGGAGATCTGGAAGGACAAGTCCTTGGGTAGAGGAGGGAATTCAGAATTTGGATTTTGGACATAATGAAAGTAATAAAATATACAAGTAGAACTGTTGACTACAAAGTTGAATATCTATCTGGAATACAGAGTGAAAGTTTTGTCTGTACATAATAATTTAACACTCATTAGTAAAATGACACTACCTAAAACCCATGACAGCAGGTACAATAGCTCATGCCTATAATCCCAGCATGTTAGGAGGATGAGGCACAGGATTGCTTGAAGCTAGGAATTTGAGACCAGCCTAGGCAACAGACTGAGACCCTGTCTACAAAAAACGAAAAAGTTAGCCAGATGTGATGGTGTGTACCTGTAGTTCCAGCTATTTAGAAGATTAAAGCAGGAGGATTGCTTGAGCCCAGAAGTTCAAGGCTGCAGTGAGATATGATCTGGCCACTGTACTCTAGCCTGGGTGACAGAGCTAGACCCTATCTCAAGAAAAATAAAAACAAATAAAACCCATGAGACCTGATGCTGTTACCTGAGGAGTTATTGAAGATTTAAAAAAGAGAAGAAATTTGAGGACTGAATCCTAAGCATCCAAATTTTAGAGATCAGGGAAATTGTGAAGAACTAGCAAATGAGATTCCAAAAGGCAGAAGGAGAATTAAGTGAATAAATGTCCGGGAAGAAGAATGTGTCTGAAGACATAGTGATTAATCTGATCTAATGCCGATGTCAAGTAAGACAAGGATTGATCTGACCTCTCGTAAGCATGTCTCTGGTGGCACTATCAAAAGCTGATTTGGAATCTGGAGGGCAGAGGCCTGCTTGGATAAAGTATAGGGGATAAATAGGAAGACAGATATAGACGATAGTGAAAGTAACCACTTTCTTTATTCTTTAAATTCTATTTCATAATAGCTATAGCAATTCTTTATATTAGGATCATTCTTTTAAACAATTTCCCATCCTTTACTTTTCAATCTTTCTGTATATTTATGACATACAAATAGAACACAGTGAATTTTTTAAGACCCAATCTAAAATTATCTTTTAATATGAATGTTAATCTAGTCAATATTTCTTGTCAAAATAATAAATAGAATCAGTTTCTATGTTCTTAATTTTTGCTTTTATTTTGTTCAGCTGAAGATTATAGCACATGAAGATTAATAAATATTTATTTACATTTAAAAAGAGGTGATACACACCCACCATCTGGACCTATACATAAATTCTAGTTGCTAGTTAACACATGTACATACCTTCCAGATAGGATTTCCTCATTTTTCTCAAGAGCAAACCACTATATTGAATTTTTATACTAATAATTTCCCTTACTTCTATTTATGGCTTCTACGTGCTAGGCATGTACCCATGAATTTTACACTTTATATAATAATATTACGTCAAATGAACTCTGTGTCTAGCTTATTTTATAATCCTATATTTTTAGATTAAACTATTCTGTCACACGTAGTTAGTTCTCTCATTTTCCACTGGTCATGAGCATAATACATGTTATATTCTACCATAAAAAGGCACTTATTTTTGATTTTTCTATTATGAACAAGGCTGCTATATATGTTCTCTTGGAAAATTTTGCAAGAGGATCTTTTAAAGTGAAACTGCTGGGCTATAATATGTAGGTCACTGTGATTTGAATTAGCAGATCTCAGCAAAGATAACATCTTTTCTATTTATTGGATATTGGTTTTTCCAATGTAAAACTTCTGTTCATGTTGTATTTTTTCTGTTGATATTTGTCATTTTTCATATTGATTTTAAGGTTTTAGATTTCTATAATGCTTTTTTTGTTAATTTCATGTAATGTCAAATTCATCTTATCTGTAACTTTTGTTTTCTCTACAATATGGTTAAGGAGTACTAATTCTCGATTTTAAAGCACTTAAATTTAACAAGACAAAAACCCAGTAATTTGACTGAACATCCTTAATGGGAAACTCTAAGAACTTAAAAAAAAAAAAAAAAAACACATAAAAATATCAAGTTTTTAAAAGTTAAAAGAACCTTAAAAGAAGTATCCTTTTTGTATTTTTATTATACTGAAAGTGTTATTATTTGTTATTATTATTCTGAAACTGTTATGTTGTTGGATTAGCAAATAAGTTATTATGTTACTGTGGTTAGGAACAAAGATATTTTACATGCAAGTAAAAAACCAATACAACTATAAAATCAAACAAATAAAAACCTACAATCTTAAATTTTCACAGAAAGTATCAATGAATATATAATATGAATATATTTTTCTCTTCAAAAAATTTCCTAGCTCTCTCAATTAAAAATGTTTAGAAATAGTAGTCAACTCAGTAGTAAATCTGGTACTGGCAAAGCTCGACTTGTATCAGTGGGCCAAAATCTGAGAGTTAACAGTCCAATTCCATTATTATAGAGCAAGAAAATGAAAGGTGGGTTTGGAACTAAAAGTCAATAAACTGAAACTGACACAAGTATCAAAATAATAACTACAACAGTATGAAACCGATCTAGCATATTTACAAGTTCACAACGCTAGTCTTAAAATAAAACAAACGAAGGATGGCTCGGTGCCTGTAGCACAATGGTTACAGTGCCAGCCACATACACCAAGGGTGGCAGGTTTGAACCCGGCCCAGGCCAGCTAAACAACAATGACAACTGCAACAAAAAATAGCCGGGCATTGTCACAGGCACCAGTAGTCCCAGCTACTTGGGAGGCTAAGGCAAGAGAATCGCTTAAGCCCAAGAGTTTGATGTTGCTGTGAGCTGTGATGCCATGGCACCCTACCAAGACTCTGTCTCAAAAAAAAAAAAAAAAACGAAATAACTTTAGTGGTCAACAATGAAGGATGTCAGGGAATCAGCCAATTACTTTGAAAACGAGTAAATAAAGGGAAAGAATTTAGCATTTTCCCCCTTTTCTCTAAGAACTCTATCTCAGAATAAATGAAAAGACAATTAAGGAAAGTTTTCTTTATGAAAGTATTCTACCTACTGAAGCAAGAAGTATTGATAAAAATAGAATTATCACCATTTTGCAACCCCCAGTGAAATAAAAGCTCTACTCAATGATCATCGATGACTCAAACATTACAAAAAGTGCAATAGAGTACCATCTGCCTCTTGGTAAAAATATTCAATACTACTTATGACATATTCTTGCAGAAATTTGAATCTCAATCTAATCAAGCCTCTATATCTAACTAACAATCATAGTAAATTCAGGACTAGAAAACAGGTTAAGAGAAACCACAGGGATACAATCAGCGAAATCCAGAATGTGAAAAACTCCACAGGACCAACAGCCCAGTTTCTTCAATAAACTGCAAGAAACGGTAAGTTATAAAGAAAAAAAGTAGTAGGAACCTATAGACTAAAAGAGATATCAATCTAATGTAATTTGAAGAAACTTTTAAAAAGCTGATGAATGAGAAAATTTGAAAACTAACTAGATATTTAATAAATAAGGAATTAATAGTAATTTTACATGTGATAATGGTATTGCTATTTATGTGTTAAAAGAGATAGCTTTTGTATTTTTAAAGACACAGAAATATTTAGGGATGAAAAAACACAAATAATATGATTTGGGAGCCTGCTCTGAAATAATCCAGAAGAAAGTAGAGGGAATGACTAGCGTTGAGATAAAACAATACTAGGTATGAGATGATTAAGTAAGTGTTAACAAATACATGGGGGTTACTTTATACAATTCACTCTATCTTATACACATGAAGTTTTTTTTTAAGTAATTTTTTAAAACTTCCTTCATAAAAGACTAAAACAAAATCAGTTATACTTCTTTGAAAATATCATATTCAACTTATGAATCTCCTAATGTATTTACATTCTCACACAGAGCTAAGGCCTTAAAACAAAAGAACGACTCCATTGGTGTATTCTAAGGATAAGCAAGGCAGTGAAATTTTTTACTTTGAAAAAAAACATTCCCAGCATTTCAAAATCACATTAGATACATTAAAAACAAACCAATCCTGCCTACTTTCAAGTGAGCATCTGGTTTTGAGCACATTGGCATTACACTAGATGACTCCTAGGTCATCTTTGTGATTGTCTGTTCAGGTGGAGTAAGAGTACAGTGGGATTCAAACTTTGTTTGTTTACTACAAGGCTATCTGACCAACCTTATGATCTATATTTTCAAGTCTCCAGAATGTTTTGAAGTTCACAAAGGATAAATAAAAGTTGAGTTTTGAAACTCTAGTATTTTACCAGATATCTAACTTTTTCCCAAAGATAAAGGGAAAAAAAATACCCGCAATCTTTTAAAACAATTTAGAACTGCTTTACCACTATTCAGACGCTTACACAAAAGCAGATTTACATACCTTGCCTGGACTGTGAAGGCGCTACAGGAACTTCTTGGTTTGGCTCAAAAGGAAGTTCAGGTGTTAGGTTTTCAAACTGCTCTTTACTAATGAGATTTAGCTTCTTAAAGTTCTCAACTTCTTGCTGAAGCAGAATGGAGGAATCTAATTACTAAACTGGCTAACAAAGTAACCAACAGACAATAATTGATATCAACCTCAAAAAAATGAGCTTTTTTAAAAACAGGGATTAACTGCGAGCAGAGTAAAAAAGATGTTCCAATAATCCAGCATTATATTTAATAACAATTAATATTCAGAGTCTAAAAGAAGCACAAAAAACCCTAAACTATTATATTTATAAAAATAAAATACATACATATCATTATTTGTAAAGCATTTACTAACACAAGGCCACCAGAATATGCAGAAATAACAGCATAATCTAATACATGTTCCTTATCCTTAAGGAATGTATAAGTTAGATGGAAAGGAAGAAATGTCTACATAAAAACTAATAATATTATGTAGTATATAAAAGGTGATATTTGGTGTAAGAATTGAAATCATCAGGGAGGCATAGAAAAAATGGGACAATGGCAGCTCTTGAAGGATAAAAATTGAGAGAAAAGGAAAAAGCATTCTAGATTAGGTAATGTAGGCAAAGATGAGAAACCTGGGAAAAGCAATGTGTTTATTAAAAAGTAATTAAATGGTTGAGAAAATCTGTGTAGAACCAGCAGCAAAAAGGCCTAATAAGAAAGTTGGAGAAAGGTACTAAAAGATCCTTAGTACTGGGTCAAATTTTCACTTCATTTTATAGTAACGGAATACATGTAAGATAAATCTGGATGGCCCTGGAGAGTGATTTTCAAACCCTTTTAGAAAGAAGTCTAGTAGCAAGGTGGGCAGGAGGTTTCAGTTGTTAGCTCAAAAGCAGAATAGGACTATCCCCACCTTTGGGGTTCTGGAGGCTCCTCCTTTCTAACTAGTGTTATATAGTTACTTAGATGCTTCCTGCCCTGTCCTACAAATAGAGCACTACAGAGGTGGAGGCCACTCTCTTATTGGAAGTTCATTTGGCTATGGTACATTAAGACCCTCTATGTCTGGCCTAAACTGTGGAATAAAAAAAAAAAAAAAAAAAAAAAGAATTTGAGGTACTACTTATACTCTACTATTTCTTGTACATTTTTCCCAATAAAACCTATAGAACGTCTACACCACATAGTGCTGATGGGTACATGACTCTTTATATGGCAACATCCAAGGAGAGCTTGGACAGGGCAGCACCTGTAACTCAGTGACTAGGGCAACAGCCACATACAACCAGGCTGGTGGGTTCAAATCTGGCCTAGGCCAGCTAAACAATGACAACTGCAGCAAAAAAATAGCCGGGTGTTGTGGTGGGCACCCGTAGTCCCAGCTACTTGGGAGGCTGAGGCAAGACATTCACTTAAGTCCAAGAATTTGAGGTTGCTGTGGGCTGCGATGCCACAGTACTCTGCTGAGGGCAACATAGTGAGACTCTGTCTCAAAAAAAAAAAAAAAAGAGAGAGGGAGAGAGAGAGAGCATAGACAGGTAAAAAAACAAAGTATTTGTCGGATAGAAGCAAATTAAATAACAAAATTACACAAAAGTTATAGTAGCTTGCTCTTAATAACTAACCAAAGAATCTTTTCCTTTTGTTATCAAACATGAATAGTTGTCAGCTCACACCATTTAGTAGATCCTGCTAGCCTTTTACACTATGACATCACTAGTGTGTATAGCTAGTATATGGCTTCCATCATGAAAAATTATGTTTATGAGATTCATCTGCATATATAACTACTAAATCACTGTAATTATTAAAGTAGCTTAATTGCTTCAGCTCCTGCCTCCATACCAAAATTTTTTTCTCAAAAATCTTCAATAAGCTCTTTAGTCTAAATCAGTCATTATTCCTTCTTCACTGTCCCTTATCTTTTTTTGTTGTTTTTTGTAGAGTCTCACTTTACCGCCCTCGGTAGAGTGCCATGACATCACAGGACTCACAGCAACCTCCAGCTCTTGGGCTTCTGCAATTCTCCTGCCTCAGCCTCCCAAGCAGCTGGGACTACAGGCACCCACCACAATGCCCAGCTATTTTTTGATTACAGTTCGGCTGGGGCTGGGTTTGAACCCACCACCCTGGGTATATGGGGCTGGCAGCCTACTCACTGAGCCACAGGCGCCACCCCCCTTATCTTGAGGTAGAGCTTGCTATTAGCAATTACCAATTCAATGAATAATTGTTGTATGTTTACCATATGCCGGAGATGAATCACACAATTCTACTCTGATGGGAACACAGAGAGTGCTTTTGTTTTGTTTTTTAACTAATTCATTAAAAGTATAACATAAGCACACACTATAGAAGTGCACAAATCTTAAGTATACATCTCAAGGAATAATCAAAAGTAAATGAACCTGAGTAACCACCATTCAGGTAAACAGACTACCAGTACCCTAGAACTTCCCTTCATGCCCCTTCCAATCAAGAGTTCCTCTCTCTCCCAAAATAATGAACATGCTAACTTCAATACCATAGATGTTTTGCCTCTTTCTGAACTTTATAAAAATGGAATCATAGTGTATGGCTTCTATCATGCAAAATTATGTCTGTGAGATTCATCTATGTGTAACTATAGTTTATAGTTCTACAGCAAAGGTCAGCAAACTACAGATCTCAGGCCTAAGTATATTTTTATAAATGGGTTTAGTGAAATATAACCATACCTATTTGTTTACATATTACCTATGGGTGTTTCATTGCTGCAACTGCAGAGTTAAGTAGTTGCCACAGACAAAATATGACACAAAGTTTAAAATGTTTACTATATAGCCCTTTACAGAAAATGTTTGTCTATTCTGCTCTATTCTAGAATATGAATACATTGCAATTAAAAAAAAATCCATCCTAGTGTTTAATTTCCTATTGCTCTCCATCTTCACCAACACTTGGTATTATCAGTCTTTTAAATTTTGGGCTCGGTGCCTGTAGCTCAGTGAGTAGGGCGCCAGCCACAAAGCTGGCGGGTTCAAGTCCAGCCCGGACCTGATAAATAGCAATGACAACTACAACCAAAAAATAGCTGGGCATTGTGGCAGGTGCCTGTAGTCCCAGCTACTCAGGAGGCAGAGGCAAGAGAATCACTTAATCCTCAGAGTTTGAGGTTGCTGTGAGCTGTGATGCCACAGCACTCTACCCAGGGCAACATAGTGAGACTCTGTCTCAAAAAAAAAAAAAAAAAAAAAAAAAATTAGCCATTTTGACCAAGAATGAACCCGAATGTAAACTACAAACTTAAGTGATAATGATGGCTCTAGCTAGGTTCATCATTTGTAATAAAGGTACTACTGTGGTGGGAGGATGTTGACAATGAGGGAGGTTATGCATGTGTGGGGGAAGAGGATATATGGAAATTCTATTCTTCTGCTCAATTTTGCTATGAATCTAAAGTTGCTCTAAAAATTAAAGTTTATTAAAAATATATGTCTTTTAGTCATTTTGGAAAAGACCAAACTACAGATACCACAACATCCTGGATGGATCTCAAGGATATTATGATTAAAAAATATCAACCTGAAAAAGTCATGTGCTCTATGATTCCATTCATATGATATTCTTAAAATGACAAAATTAGAGAGATGGAGCACAGATTAGTGATTCCTGAGGTTAGGGATAGTGAAAGCAAGGCAAGTGAGTGTGGTAGCACAAAGGAGATCTTCATGGTGATGCAATAGTTTGGTACCTTGATTGTGTGAATCCACACATGATAAACATGGCATAGAACTATAAAAATTTTTCTTTCTTTCTTTTTTTTTTTTTTTATTTTTTTTGAGACAGAGTCTCACTATGTTGTCCTTGGTAGAACGCTGTGGTATCTCAGCTCACAGCAACCTCAAACTCTTGGGCTCAAGCAATTCTCTTGCCTCAGCCTCCCAAGTAGCTGGGACTACAGGTATCTGCCACAACGCCTGGCTATTTTTTTTTGCAGTTGTCATTGTTGTTCAGCTGGCCTGGGCCAGGTTTGAACCCACCTTCAGTGTATGTGGCTAGCATTGTAACCACTGTGCTCCGAGCGCTGAGCCTATAAAAACTTCTTATCACACACATTTGTTATAAGAAATGTCTATATCCTGATTTTAATATTATGCCATAGTTATATAAGATTTAACTTTTGGAGGGAACTACGTGAAAGGTACACAGGAATTTCTCTGTATTATTTTTCCAACTTCCTGTGAACCTCTAATTATCTCAAAATAAAAATTTTTAAAGTTGGGGTTGGAGCCAAGATGGCAGCCTAGTGGCAGCCCCTTTGCAATCTCTCCTGATAAAAAGCAGGGAGAAACACATACAGGCACTGCCAGCTCAGGGATAGGGTGATGAGGAAACAGATGGACGGAAGGTAAAAGGTATGGAAACAGACTCCACGTGGAGCTCACAGTGTGGTCTGGGCTGCTGGGATCCTAGGGCCATCCCCTGTGGCCTCTTGCTGGGATGGTCTGGGAACAGACTTGAATCCTGTGCAAACTGGCTACATTGGACAGCCAGCACTGAGGGGAAAGAGAAGAAAAGGTCAGGACCCCCTCTTCCCCCAGGTCTCAGGTGCACTAGTCTGGTTGCTGTGGCCTGACCTGCAGCTTCTCCAAGTCAGAGCCAGTGATCTGTTGCCAAGCACCTCCTTTAGGGAACACAGGTGGATCCGTGTGCTGGAATCAGTGAGAAGTAGGCTGTGTGGAAGACACTGCACCAGACAGACAGTGGCCTACGGCTCCACCTCAGCAGGGTACAAGATGGGTGCCAGAATCACAGTAGCCCTGTGATAATGGTCTCGTGGGTTGGTCCTGGGTATGTGGCTTCCCAGAAGCCCTGAAGCACTTGGGTCTGCTCTGCTGTGCTGCTGGCACAGCCTCTGCTCTCCAGGCTTGGGCTGCTGCTGCCATACTGTTCCCTTTGTAGAAGGGTATGGAGTGGCCCCAGCCCCACACCTCCTCTCAGACTCCAGTTCTCATTCAGACCATTGAGACTCAGCCAGCTCCAGTGTGGACTCTGGAGCCCCTACCTGGATGGTAGTTTAGTGGGCCTTCCCAGAACATATGGCATTCTCCCCTCAGGCCTGCAGCACCACTCCCCAGACATTCAGTGCCATCTCTGGCTCACAGACTGCCCTAGAACTTCCCCTTTGAGAGCAGAGCAGGAAACCCCATCTCCAAATCTCAACTTGGCAGCCACTGAAAATCCCAGAGAATGGAACTCAGCAGATTGCTGTTTCTAACAGCTGCAGTTATTTATTTCCAATTATAAAGCATCACCTATAGATCCTTTTTTTCTTCCTATTTCTTTTCCAAGGCAACAAAGTGGATTTAGTTATTATAATCAATTTTAATTTTTTTGAGTTTTTTTCCCTTTTCTTTGAAAGCAACAAAGACAATTTTAATATATAGCCTAAAATTTTCCCTTTTTCTATTTCTTTTTCCAAGGCAATAAAGATTCCAATAATTACAGTCAATTTTTTATTCTTCTCCTTCATTTTCTTTACTACACCGTAAGGTCAACTCAACCCAGCATCCTAAAGTTAAAAAAAGAAAAGGTAAAGGGAGGAAAGTTAAAGGAAAAAAAAAAAAAATAGGGAAAAAAGGGGAAAAAAAGAAACTACACATGAGAAGGAACCAGCAAAAAAAACCTCTGGCAACATGAAAAACCAGGACAGATCAATTACCCTAAGGGATCACGAAAGAGCTATGGCAGAAAATTCCAACTATAAAGACATTGTTGGAGAAGCACAGCAACTTACATCTGTGATCCTAGAACACAGGGAGGCCCAGGTGAGAAGATCCCTTGAGGCCAAGAGTTTAAGATTAGACTAATTAAGAGGGAGACTCTGTTTCTACTAAAAGTAGAAAAATTAGCCAGGTATGGTGGTACATGTTATAGTCCCAACTACTTGGGAGGATGAGGCAGAAGGATCACTTGAGCCCAGTAGTTTGAGGTTGCTATGAGTTAGGCTAACACCACAGCATTCTACCCTGGGTAACAGAGAGGGAGGCAAAAAAGGAGGGAGGAAGGAATTGTTGAAATGACAGAAATGGAATTCACAATATGGATGGCAAATAAGACAAATGGAATTGAAGAGAAGGTGAAAAACCAGCAAAAGGAAGTTAAAAAATTATCTCAAGAAAGCAACAGAATTAAAGACAAAGTCACCAAGGATCTAGACATAATTAGGAAGGATATAATGGAGCTTAAAGAAAAGAAAGAGACAGGTAGTTTCAAAACAGAGCAGAGAGGGCAGTGCCTGTGGCTCAGTGAGTAGGGCGCTTGCCCTATATACTGAGGGTGGCGGGTTTGAACCTGGCCCCTGCCAAACTGCAACAAAAAATAGCCGGCTGTTGTGGTGGGTGCCTGTAGTCCCAGCTTCTCGGGAGGCTGAGGCAAGATAATTGGCTAAGCCCAAGAGCTGGAGGTTGCTGTGAGCTGTGATGCCACTGCACTCTACCAAGGGCGATAGAGTGAGACTCTGTCCCTGAAAAGAAAAAAAAGAAAAACACACAGCAGAGAATTTTGGCAACAGATTAAACCATGGAGAAGAAAGAATCTCAGAACCTGAAGACAAAACTTCCGAGCTACCCCAACCACTTAGGCAGAAAAGAAGAGAGCAAAGGCAGAGCAATCTCTTACAAAAATAAGGGATTATGCAAAACATACAAGCCATAGTATCCCTGGAAAAGAAGAGAATCCCCAAAACAAGAAAGCTCAAATTGAAGACATTATAGTTGAAAATTTCCCAAGCATTGTCAGAGATCTAGACATACACTTACTTATAGCTATCAAACTCCAGAACAACTCAATTCAAACAATGTGTTTCCTAGACACATTGTAATTACCCTGCCCAAAGTCAAAATGAAAGAGAAAACTCTACAAGCTGCCAAACATAAGCAGCATATGACCTATAAGGCTAAACCCATCAGGTTAGCAGCTGATTTCTCACAGAAACTTTATAGGCCAGCAGAGAGTATAGAAGAGTACAGACCAATATCGTTAGTGAATATTGATGTAAAAGTACACAATAAAATCTTAGCAAATAGAATTCAGCTACATATCAAAAAATAATAGTAATAATTCATCAAGTCCAGGTAGGCTTTACTATAGGAATGCAAGGCTGATTCAACATAAGCAAATCTATAAATGTAATTCACCACATAAACAAAAATAAAACAAAAACCATATGTTTTATTTTTGGAGAGATGCAGAAAAAGCAATTGACAAAATTCAGGATCCTTTTTTGATAAGAATATTTAAGAAAACAGGTATAGATGAGACATTTCTTAAACTGATAGGAGCCATCTATGACAAACTCACACCCAATATCATACTGAACATACAAAAACTGAAACCATTCCCCCGTAGAACTAGAATGAGACAAGAACGTCCACTATCCCCCACTACTATTCAAAACAGAGCTGGAAGTTCTATACAGACCAATCAGGCAAGAGAAGGATATCAAGGTCATCCAGATGGGTTCAGAGGACATCAAACTCTAGCTCTTTGCTGAGAACATATCTTATACTTAGAAAACCCTGAGAACTCAACCATAAGAGTCAAACTGAGAATCAAATCAAAGCTCAATAACAGTCAAGCTGAGAATCAAACCAAAAAAGGAATACCCTCCACAGTAGCATCAAATAGAATGAAATACCTTGGAACGTACTGATGAAAGATCTCTACAAAGAGAACCCGATGAAACACTGAGAAAAGAAATAGCAAAGGGATGTTAACTGATGGAAGAACATATCATGCTCATGGCCTGGAAGAATCAACATTGTCAAAATGTCTACACTAGCCTTCAAAGCAATCTACAGACGTAATGCAATCCCCATTAACCTTTTCAATCCAATTTTTCTGCCACTCTCAGACTCCCAGCTCTTACTTATTTGGGGTAGGTTGGTGGATTACTTGTAATGATCCTATAGTTTTAAAAGAGAAAAATAAATATGAACTCACCTGATGATTTTATTATCTATTTTAGGATACATAAAATAATTAAAGTATTTTTGTTTATTTTGTTTATAATTTTTTTTAGTATAAAACTTCTTAAAACAATCTCCAGGATGAAGTCCAGGCTCCCTCTTGCATGTCTTATAGTAGAAAATGGTTTCTCTCTTTCCACCTTTCTCATTTCTTCTGCTGCAAATCATACAGTCCTTTGCTGATTTTTTTTCATTTTGCATTATAAAACGCATCTTCCCATTTAGCCTTTCCTCGGTGTCAGAAGATGGTGATCTTTCCTTCTTTCTTGAATTTGTTCCTCACATTGCTAACAAACTGAGTGATGAGATTTCTCCTGTAAGAAAGGTGTTTCTGCCCTTTTTTTCCACTCTCCTTATCTAATGAGTATAGGATGTAGCTGTTAACAACTGCAATTTCCATCAGCCAGAAGAATAATTTTTTCTACCATTTATAGGACCTCCTTGTAAATCTGTAACATTTACAGTACTGATTAGCTCTGTCCACTCTTCCCAAAAACCTTGTGTATTCTAACATAACTATCAGTTTTTCAAATTGAACAGGCTGTTTCTTCCTATAACCAGTGATCAACTGTGTTTGAGGGCCAAAGAATGTACTCAACATTGTCATTAACCTCTTATCATGGACTGAGAGGCACATAATTTTCACATAATATTTATGGACACATAATCCATATACCTAAAGTATCTTCTTTTGCAGAGTACTTAGCACATCTTTCCTTAAAGCCATAATTGTTCCCATTATATGTGTTTTCATTTTATGCAATGCCTGAGTGAGTTGAGGGCTTATGTAAAACCTGTCAGTATAGATGTGATACCCTGAACCATTTGCATCAACATGTGCTTGCAAAACTTGTACCAAATGAATCACCATTTGACATAAATGGCAAATAAGGACAAATAAGATTTTCTGTTGTCTTGCCATAATAGGAATGTGAGACCACATAACCATTTTCTTAATCACATAGGCAAAAAAATTGTAGGCCACACTTTGTAGGCTTCTTTGGATTATAGCATTTGAATTGAATCTTTCCTTTGAAACCTACTGTGTTCTCATCAATAGCCATATTTCTTCCTGGTACATAAAGTTATTTGCATTTATTGTTCATATACTCACTAACATTCTTCACCTTGCTCCCTCGGGTATGTACACTGCCTTGAGCTGCAACAGGAATAACTAAATGCAGCATCCAAAATATTTGGAAAAAGCAGAGACGAGAGAAAACATTCTTGAAGAATGGGGGTCTGTCTAATCCATCTTCAATAAAATAGTCACTAATTGAATTTTCAAATTCAGAGCCATGTTCAGTATTACACCAAAGAATGCCTTCATTTCTTCTGATGAAACATCTTTCCATAAGTACCACATTGAGTATTTTGTTAGTGGATTCACCTTCTGTATTTTTTCAGCTGCATATGTATTTGTCATGGTCACAATTTCATCAATAAGAGCATCTGAGAAAAAGACCTGGAAATATTCAAGTTCAGTTTTGGGCTGGGCACTTTGAGGAAGTGCGAATACCTATTGTATGACACAGTACGGAAATTTATAAGATCATCATCACAATAAACCTTCCAGCTACTTGTTACAGATTGTGTATTATTGTTATTTTCTTGATCATCACTAGCTTCAGATTCGCTGGAAATAATATCACTACATACAGGAAACGTTTCTTCATGTTCACTTCTTTTTTAAATTATTTTTTTATTAAATCATAACTTTGTACATTGATGCATTTCATGTTCACTTTCATCACTAAACTGTCCTTCGACCTCATTATTCTCACAAACCACATTGCAATATCCTCACTTAAATACCTTCTGCCTGCCATTTTTCTACAAGCATAACTGTGCAAATACAACATATCATCACCTCTTCATATAACATGGTCTTCCCAGAAACAGAAAGACTATAACCTGTGCTGACTGCTGGCTAGAGTCCATACTACATGAGGAAATGCATCAGTCTCCAATAGCAGAGCAGACAAAAAAAAATAATAATAATAATGCAACAAAAGACATGTCAAACATCTTCTGACATCGGAGTGGAATAGAAAAATCATTATGCCAGACCTTGTCCTACATAGGAATAGAAAGGGTTAAATACCAAACTCGTACTTTGAAACGCTTGAAGAAATAGTTCTACATTTCACATGAAACCAGAAAAAAACCTGAATAACCAACACAATTCTATGTAATAAGAACAAAACTGGAAGTATCAACTTAGCAGAATTCAGGTTATACCACAAGTCTATGGCGACCAAAACAGCATGGTATTGGCATAAAAATAAAGACATAGACCTATGTAACAGAGAGTCTAGAGATAAAACCAGCCTAATGGTATCACCTGTTCTTTGACAAAGCAAACAAAACCATATACTGAGGAAAAGAATCCTTATTCAATAAATGGTGCTTGAAGAACTGGTTAGCCACATGTAAAACACTGAAACTGGACCTGCATCTTAACACCACTTACAAAAATTAACTCACAATGGATAAAAGATTTAAATCTAAGACACCAAACTATAAAACCCTAGAAGAAAGTATGGAGGGAACTCTTAATTGGATAAGTCTAGGGAAAAAATTTATGAAGAAGACCCTACTGGCAATCACAGCAACCACAAAAACAAATAAAGGGGACATGATTCAAGTTAAAAAGTTTCTGCACAGTTAAGGACATAATCAACAAAGCAAAGAGATAACCTTCAGAATGAGAGAAGATATTTGCATGCTATGAATCTGACAAAGAGCTAACAATAAGAATCTAGGGGTGGCACCTGTGGCTCAAAGGAGTAGGGCACCAGCCCCATATGCTGGAGGTTGTGGATTCAAACCCAGCCCTAGCCAGAAACTGCGAAACAAACAAACAAAACAAAACAAAACTGCTTTGGAATATCACCTAACCCCAGTGAGAATGGCCCACATCATAAGGTCCCAAAGCAACAAATGCTGGCGGGGAAAGAGAGAGAAGGAAACACTCATGTACTGCAGATTCCTACAGGGAAGGGGTTTGGTAAGTTTCCACCCAACAGGTACATTGCACAGGTATATGGCACACTTCCTGGGTGAAGGACACAACTACAACTCAGACTTTAATCTTACAAAAGCAAAATATATCTTAATCATATATACTCTCCCATTAACCTGAAATAAAAGAAAAATTCAAAAACTTTTAAATTTAGTAGTCTTTCTGGTAGGTTTATGTGTACTTCATTGTCCTTTCGATTTGTATCACTCTGATTACTAATAAGGCTGAAAACCTTTAATGTATTTGTTGACTTGTCCAGGTCTGGTGGCTCTCACCTATATAATTCCAGCACCTTGGGAGGACAAACCAGAAGGATTAACTTTAGGCTAGGAGGCCAGCCTAGGCAACACTGGGAGACCCTACCTCTACAGAAAAATAAAATAACTAGCTAGGCTTAGTTGTAGTCCTAGCTACGCAGGAGGCTAATGCTGGAAGATCACCTGAGCCCAGGAGTTTAAGAGTGCAGTGAGCTATCATCATGCCATTGCACTACAGCTTGAGTGATAAAGACACCGTCTCAAAACAAACAGTAACAAATATATATATACATATATATAACACAAAAACATTTATATATATAAACACACATATACATATTTATACACATATATAAATAACTTTTTTTTTTTGCAATTTTGGCCAGGGCTGGGTTTGAACCCGCCATCTCTGGCATATGAAGTGCATAACTTCTTTTGTCAGATGACAACTGCTTATTTTTCTATTGATTTGTCTTTCTCTTAGTGATTTGTCAGAGTTCCTATTTAATAATTAGTCTTCTCTACTCAAACATCATAAAGATAGTATCTTTTAGTAGTTTTATTATTTTCTTTCACATTTAGACCTATAATCCATTTAGAATTCACTTTTTGTGTATGGTATGAAGTAAGGATCAATGTACACTTAAAAAGAATGTGTATTCTGGCTTGGGGTCTGTAGCTCAGTTAATGGGATGCCAACCACATACAATGAGGCTAGATGTTCAAGCCCAGCCCCGGCCTGCTAAACAACAAGGACAACTGCAACCAAAAAATAGCTGGGCATTGTAGCAGGCACCTGTAGTCCCAGCTACTTGGGAGGCTGAAGCAAGAGAATCACTTAAGCCCAAGAATTTGAGGTTGCTGTGAGTTGTGATACCATGGCACTCTACCAAGGACGACATAGTGAGATGCTGTCTCAAAAAAAAAAAAAAGAATGTGCATGTTGCATATATTGGATACAATGTTTCACTTACATCAATTAAGTCAAGTTTCTAAATCATACTCACATTTTCTGTATCCTGATTTTTTTGGTCTACTTGCTCCATCTTGCATCTTTCTTCATAAGATGTGTCAAAATCTCCCACTGTGATTATGAATACATCTATTTGGCTGTTAATTTTTGACTTATGTATATTTAAGTTGCATTATTAAGATATGTAAAATTTAGGACTACTTGGGCCAGGCATGGTGGCTCATGTCTGTAATCTAGCATTCTGGGAGGCCAAGGCGGGTGGATTTCCTGAGCTCAGGAGCTCGAGACTGGCCTAAGCAAGAGCGAGACTCTGTCTCTAAAAATAGTCAGACATTGTGGCAGGCACCTATAGTCCGAGCTACACATGGGGCTGAGGCAAGAGAATCGCTTTAACCCAAGAGTCTGAGATTGCTGTGAGCTAGGACACCATAGCACTCTACTGAGGGCAATAAAGTAAGACTCTGTCTCAAAAAAAAAAAAAAAAAATGTTAGGACTATTTGTATCTTTTGGGGCAATGAAACTTGTTATGACTATAAATTACCCACCTTCGTATCTGAATTCTTTTTGCCTTTAAAATCTATTTTGATTATCAACAGAGTTACATCAGCTTTGTTGTGTTTAGCATCAATATTTATCTAAATCTATATAAGCATTTACCTATCCTATTACTTTTCCTTCCTTCTAAATCTCCAAGGTTCTTTTTTTTTCCCCACTCACCAATACATATCCCCAAGCTTCTTTTTTGGAATCATTTTCCTCTGCCTGAATGATTTCCTTTAGTATTTTATTTTCTTTTTTTTGAGACAGAGCCTCAAGCTGTTGCCCTGGGTAGAGAGCTGTGATTTCACAGCTCACGGCACTTGGGCTCAAGCGATTCTCCTGCCTCAGCCTCCCAAGTAGCTGGGACTACAGGTGCCTGCCACAATGCCCAGCTATTTTTTTCTTGCAGTTGTCATTGTTGTTTAGCAGGCCCATGCCAGATTCGAATCCACCAGCCTTGATGTATGTGGCCGGTGCCCTACACACTGAGCTACAGGTGCAGCCATCCTTTAGTATTTTCTTTAAAGCAGATTGCTGATAATAAATTTTCTTAATTTTTATTTATCTGATAATATCTTTACCTTCACTTTCATAGAGGTTTATTAACAGTTTTATTTAATTTATATATCACAAAATTCACTTATTTTAAATGGAAAATTCAATAATTTGTTCACCTTTCTTCCCTTTTTTTATTTTTGCTCTGTTGTACAGTGGCCTCATTAACCTCAAACTCTTGTGCTCAAGCAATCCTCCTGCATCAGCCCACCTCCTGCCTGTAGTCCCAAGTAGCATGCAACCACATCCAACTAATTTTTCTATTTTTTTGTAGAGACAGGGGTCTTGCTCTTCCACAGGATGGTCCTGAACTCCGGACCTCAAGCAATCCTTCCTCCTCACCTCCCTCTGTTATGATTACAGGTGTGAGCCATCACACCAAGTCTTGCCTTTTCTTTTTTTTTTTATCATTTTGTGTATTAATTTATTGTGATAAAACATACATAAAACTTACTGTTTTACTTTTTTTTTTTTTTTTAAGAGACAGAGCCTCATGCTGTCATGCAGGCTAGAGTGGAGTGACTCAATCCCAGTTCACTGTACCCTTGTGTCCCTGGGCTGAAGTGATCCTCCTCCCTCAGCCTCCCAATTAGCGGGGACTTTGGGCCCACCCCCCCACACCCGGTGAATTTTTTAAAAAAACTTTTTTTTTTTTTTTTTTTTTTTTGGTCAATTTATTTTATTTTATTTATTTATTTATTTATTTATTTTATTATAGATAAAAATATGCACCATAGATGTGGCCCAACCCATCAACCTCCCTCCACCCAAACCTCCCCCCTCCCTTCCCCTTCCTTGGTCCTTTCCTCATAGTCTTGTGGTATAGTTGGGTTATAGCCTTCATGTGAAAGCTATAGTTTAGCTTCAT
>CAUYPK010104890.1:0-27653 GCA_963574355.1 Loris lydekkerianus
TCTACACACAATAACTAAGAAAATGCCATGAAGGCTACGTTGAACAGTTTGATGAGAATATTTCAGATTGTATATGAAACCAGCACATTGTACCCCTTGATTGCACTAATGTACACAGCTATGATTTAACAATAAAAAAAAAAAAAAAGAGGATCTCTTAAGCCCAAGAGTTGTAGGTTGTTGTGAGCTATGATGCCATGGCACTCTATCCAGAGCAACAGCTTGAGATTAAAATAAATTAAATAAAGCATACAAAAATAAATTAAAATAAAGCATACAATTCAATTATTTTTAGTAACTTTGCTGAATGCTGCAACCATCACTATAAATCAGTTTTAGAAGGTTTGGATCCACCCTCATACATTTACAGATAATCCTCCTTACACTCAGCTCTAGCCAACCACTATTCACTGGTTCTATAAAATTGCATTTTCTGTACTTTTTGTGTAAATGAAATCATACAATAGGTAGCCTCTTGTATCTGCCTTCTTTCACTTAGCATAATGATTTTGAGGTTCATCCATGATGTAGCATGTGTGAGTTGTCCACTCCCTTTTATATCTAACTAGTATTGCATTGTAGGGAGACACTACATTTTGTCCATCCATTCACCAGTTGATGAATGCTTCTAGTACCCAGTTTTGTCTATTAGAAATAACACTGCTATACATATTCACATGTATATGTGTTTGTGTGGTTATGTGTTTTCATTTCTCTTGGGTAAATACCTACGAATAGTATCGCTAGATCATGAGGCAATTTTATGTTTAATCTCTTTCTTTCTTTTTTTTTGAGGCAGAGTCTCACTTTGTTGCCCCCGTTAGAGTGCCATGGTGTCACAGCTCACAGCAACCTCAAACTTTTGGGCTTAAGAGATTCTCTAGCCTGAGCCTCCCGAGTAGCTGGGACTACAGGCACCCACCACAATTCCCCGCTGTTTTTAGAGACGAGGTCTGGCTCTGGCTCAGGCCAGTCTCGAACCTGTGAGCTCAGGAAATCCATCTGCCTTGACCTCCCACATGCTGGGATTACAGGTGCGAGCCACCATGCCAGGCCTATGTTTAATTTCTTGAGAGGCTACCTTTGTCTGCTTTTAAAGTTTCTTCTTTCTCTTTGATATTCCGTGCATAATATGTCCAGGCATACATTTATTTGTATTTATTCTTTTTGAGATTTTCTTGGCTTCAAAAATCACTGGATTAGGCTGGGCGCTCTGACTCAGGCTAGTCTTCAAATTCTGAGCTCAGGCAATCCGCCTGCCTCGGCTTCCCAGAGTGCTGGGATTCGCAGGCACGAGCTACTGCACCCTGCCCTGTGTGGTTGAATTGAGATCTATCTTTTTTTGGGAGGGCCGGGGGTGGCAGGGGGACAGAGCCTCAAGCTGTTGCCATGAGGAGAGTGCCGTGCCATCACAGCTCACAGGAACCTTCAACTCCTGGGCTTTAAGTGAGGCTTTCTCTTGCCTCAGCCTCCCAAGTAGCTGGAATTAGAGACGCCCACCACAACGCCTGGCTATTTTTTGGATGTAGTTGTTGTTGTTTGGCAGTGCTGGATTCAAACCCACCAGCTCTGGTATACGTGGCTGGCATCTTAGCCACTTAAACTATAGGCTCCAAGCCGAGATCTATCATTTTATTATTTGTCCCTTCTTTCTTGTTGTTTTTCTGTTCCTCCTTTCCCTGTATTCTTTGGAATAAATTGACTAATTTTTAGAATCTATTGACAGTTTAGCTATACTTCTTCATATTTTATTTATGATCTCTTCAAGCCAAAATACTATGAAATGACATCATTAGAATGCTAAAAGAAAATAATTGTTAATCCAAAACTCCGTATCCAGTGAAAATATTATTCAAGTTCTCAACACTTTGCAGTTTAGTTAAAGTCAATGCTTTAGTGGTCACTTTGGCAGCACATATTCTAAAATTGGAACAACGCAGACAAGATTAACATGGCCCCTGAGCAAGGATGACATGCAAATTCATGAAGTGTTTCATACTGAAGAGAAAAATAAAATAAAGTTAATGATTAAACACTTCCCAAGTATGAAAGGATCTTGAAATCATATAGCTCCATGTCTCCCACTCCTGTCCTTTTTGCATTAGTTGTCATATGTATTCAAAATACAAGTGTTATAATCCTCATAATATTAATAACATTTTTTTAATTAGGAAGGAAAAGAGGCTGGGCGCCTGTAGCTCAGTGGTTAGGGCACCGGCCACATGCTCCAGGGCTGGTGGGTTTGGGGTTTTTTTTTTTTTTTTTTGCAGTTTTTGGCCGGGGCTGGGTTTGAACCCACTACTTCCAGCATATGGGGCTGGCGCCCTACCCCTTTGAGCCACAGGTGCTGCCCGGGCTGGTGGGTTTGAACCCGGCCTGGGCCTGCTAAATACAACAACATAGCCAGGCGTTGTGGCAGGCACCTGTAGTCCCAGCTACTAGGAAGGCCGAGGCAAGAAAATTGCTTGAGCCCAAGAGTTTGAGGTTGCTGTGAACTGTGATGCTACAGCACTCTACCAAGGGTGACAATGAGAGACTCTGTCTAAAAATAAAAGTCCTGCTGAACTCTTCAGGCAAGTAACACAGTGGGGATTTTTTTAAGGTTTTGTTTTGTTTTTAGAGAAGTCTTTCCTGTGATGCCCAGGCAGGAGAAGAATGGCTATTCACAAGCCAAGTACCACGTGCTGCAGCCTTTAATTCCTGGGCACAAATGATCCTCCCACTGCAGCCTCCTGGGTAGCCTACCGACCACCATGCCAGGCTTTGCTCAGGTTTTCACTACTCCCTTTGCCGGCTGTGGACCTCCCTCAGGCTAAAAGCTGTAAAACACAGGAAACTCATGCAGCCCCTTTCCCCTCCCAAGTGTCAATCCCTGCAGTCTCTTCCTCCTCTTTTTTGCTTGCTAAAGCCTTCAGATAGTTCTTTTGGGTTTGTTTATTTGTTTACTTTTGCTCAGAGTATATAGTTCTTGTTTATAGAAGGCTTGGTGTGATAGAAATTAGTCAGAATTTACAGGAAATGGAACTTCCTGTAAATGTGTTCTTGTTCTTTTGACACACTCTCATCATTCTGGGAGGGAAGGAGGGACTTCCTTAATTTCTATCACAACAGATGTTCCGAGCTTAGTTTATACTTTCGCTGTTCTAGCCCTAAGGTGATCCATTTCTCTAAGAAGCTGAATTCCCTTTTAGTGAGGAATAATATTTAGAAACCAAGATCTGGGCACCAGAGGTGCTCATTGGTACATTGTGTTATTGCTTCTATGCTCTTCAACAGACAGAGGTGGGATCTCTATCTCCATCTCTCTCTCTCCTTTTTTTTTTAGAGACAGAGTCTCACTGTATCACCCTTGGTAGAGTGCCGTGGTGTCACACACTCATAGCAACCTCCAACTCCTGGGCTTAGGCGATTCTCTTGCCTCAGCCTCCCTAGTAACTGGGACTATAAGTGCCCGCCACAACACCCAGCTATTTTTTTGTTGCAGTTTGGCCGGGTCCAGGTTTGAACCCGCCACCCTCAGTATATATGGCCAGCGCCCTACCCACTGAGCCACAGGCACTGCCCTCCATCTCTATTTTTATAGATCAGTGGTTTTCAACCTTTTTTATCTCATGGCACACTCGAAGCTACACACAGCACACTTAAGTTATGTTGATTTTAAAAAAGAGTAAAAAAAAAGAATATACTTACTGTACTCTGAAGTTCTTTTGAAAATAATTTGATCCTCTCACAGCACACCAGTTGCTAGAGATGTATATGACATTATGGGTTTAATTTTTTTTTCTTTTTTAGAGACAAGAGGTCTGAGCTCAAGCTATCCTCTCACCTCAGCCTCCCAGAGTGTTAGGATTACAGGCATAAACCACCTTGGCCAGCCAACATTTCTTTTTTTTTTGGAGACAGTGTCACACTTTTGCCCTTGGAAGGGTGCCAAGGTGGCATCATAACTCGCAGCAACCTCAAAGTTTTGGGCTCGAGAGATTTTCTTGCCTCAGTCTTCTGAGTACCTGGGACTACAGGTGCCCACCACAACACCTAGCTATTTTTAGAGACAGGGTCTTGCTCTTGCTCAGGCTGGTCTCTAACCAGTGAACTCAGGCAATCCACCCTCCTTGGCCTCCCAAAATGCTAGGATTACAGGTGCGAGTCACTGTGCCAGGCCAATTGGCCAGGCATGGCTCCCATTGCTCGGTGGTTAGGGCGCCAGCCACATGCACTGCAGCTGGCAGGTTCAAACACGGTCAGGCCTACTAAACAACAATGACAAATAACAAAAAAATAGCTGGGCATTGTGGCAGGCACCTGTAGTCCCAGCTACTTGGGAGGCTGAGGCAAGAGAATCACTTAAACCCAAGGGTTTAAGGTTGCTGTGAGCTGACATTACAGCACTCTACTGAGGGCGACACAGTGAGACTCTGTCTCAAAAAAAAAGGGAGGGGGCGGTTTATAGTAATGGCTCTAACTCCAATTCTATCCTTCAAAATTCTTCTTTGTATTTCTCCACTATTACTATGTATTTGTAATCTACTTTTTCTCTATGGTGAGAACCCTAACTCCCAAGTTATTATCTCTGTCATGAAAGGTGTAAACGATGGTTCCTAGAGAAGAGGCCGCAGGGAGATGTTCAGGCCAGGTTTATTAAAAGGGGAGGGTAGCCTACCTGGGCAGTGCAAAGGTGAAGTCTGTGCCCTGGGACAGTTAGAGACCACTTTCATATGGGGCTATAGGGGGTAGGCAAATTCCGCAGCTTGCCTGGAAAGTTGGGGTCTTTTGGCCAGAACTTCTGGGGGAGGGGCTAACCATATCCTTTGTCTTCCTCTTAGGAGGAAAGAAGAAGGAAGAGGAGGGAAAAGGGGTCATGTGTGACTATATTAGGTCCCCCAGAATTTCATTTGCTCAAGTCTACAAAATGTACACTATCATTTAATAATTGCTATTTGTGCCACAAAATATAGTTAGTAGCAGGGATTTATTAAGAGGATCTACAAGCAGTTGGGCTACCAAAATGGCATCAGGACTTGGAGCCAGTAGTTCAGTGGTTAGGGATGAACATGCACCTAACTGGCCACATGCACCAGGGCTGCTGGATTTGAACCTGGCTTGGGCCTGCTAAACAACAATGACAACAACAACAACAACAAAAAAACATCCAGGCTTTGTGGCAGGCACCTGTAGTCCCAGCTACTTGGGAGACTGAGGCAAGAGAATTGCTTAAGCCCAAGAGTTTGAGGTTGCTGTGACGCCATAGTACTCTACCCAGAGTGACATAGTGAGACTCTGTCTCAAAGAAAAAAAAAATGGCATCAGGTCTGAGTTGTTTTATATGCTGTTGAGTCCTGTTTGAAAAACATTCTGGTGGCCAATCAGGAGGTGGTAGGCATGCCAGCCATAACTCTGTAACTACAGATGTGGTGTAAAAGACCAAAGGTCATCTGTTAGAGGCACCCACAGCCCTTGTAAAAGGGATAACTTGGGGGTGTTATCTGCTGTGAATGAATCTTCTACAACCTGGAAGGAATGTTTAACAGGCCCAGAAAAAACATGGAGAATGTTTTTATTTATTTGATTAATGAATAATCGAAGACCCATCAGAAGATGAGAAAGACTAACAAGTCCTATTAGTTTAAGAATGGTTAGACCCATTTGGAGGTAGAGAAAGACTAACAAATCCTATTCTTAAGGAATGTTTAAACACCCAGGAGGTAGAGACTTAATTAGTGTTTAGTCCTCCCTGGTAGAAACGCTATTGTCATACCACTATAAAAACAAAGCTATTAAGAAGAATTAAAAAATTATTTTTGGATGTTATTCCTCTAGACTGAGAAAATATGGTCAAAATATTTGGTTCAAAAGTTACTTGGTGCAGGGCACGGTGGTTCACACCTGTAATTTTAGCATTCTTGGAGGCTGAGGCAGGTGGATTGTCTGAACTCATGAGTTTGAGACCAGCCTGAGCAAGAGTGAGCGAGACCTCATCTCAAAACAGCCAGCGCTGTGGCAGGCGCATGTAGTTCCCGCTGCTCGGGAGGCTGAGGCAAGAGAATTGCTTGAGGCCAAGAGTTTGATATTGCTGTAAGCTTTTGCATTTGAATGAATACTCTTTTTTTCCTGTTAACATTTTTATTTTTTCAAGGTAATAGGAATTGTATGCAAAAGACAGTAGACCCTTGCCTTTTTATTTCTATCTAAATAAAACATAACTTAAGATGAATTCTGAAGAAAGAAAAAAGCTATGTACATTATGGACTATATCTTCATTCATCGTCTACTTGGAACCAGTAGTTGTGTAGCTGTCATAGAATCAGGAAAGAGGTTGTGGTAAGTTGAAAAAGGTACATATGCTGCTGTTATCATTTTACCAGCAAACCACCTGCCCTGCAACGCATTGACAGCAGCAACAGCTGCAGCAATTGATGGGCACTTCACATACACATTGCCCTGAGCTGCATTTTTGTTAACATGAATATAAATAGCTCCTCCATGTTTATTACATTCTTTGATCACATCATCTTTAATCTCTGTATTCCATCCAACTTCTTTTTCTGTTTGAGTGTTAAACATGTTAGAAAGTTAGAAATACTGTGTTGCAAGTGGCTGGACAGAGGCAGCTGCGGCTAAACCTGAAGCTTCAGTCTGTTGGGAAAGTCTTATTTGCAAATCTGCCACAACACCAAATGCCAAAGAGCCACTCATTTGTAGAGCCTGCTGTGCTCCTGGTGGAATCTGCAAACCTGTACCCCTGCAAGTCTTGCCATTAATTAAAGATGACCAGTTGTTCCCAAGTCAATTCCAGTCCTTTCTAATTCATCACTGTCCAAAAATGAACTGGCACTGGAAGCATCAGTACGTTCAGTAACACGACCAACTTCCATTGGCCTTCCTGCTAATTCAAATCCATTAAGTTGTTTGAAAGCCTTTTGGGTACATTCTGAGCCTGAAAATGTAATAAATCCATATCCTTTAGATCCACCTGTTTCACTGTCCATCATAAGCTGGATACTTTCGATTCTTCCAAAAGGCTCAAAGATCCCCTGAAGTATATCTTCAGGTATGTTAAAGTGTAATGAGCCCATATAAAGCCGCATGGGTCTAGCATTTCCCTTTTGCAAATTGTTTGCTATTGCTGCAGCTCTGGGGTTTTTTTTGTGTGTGTGGCTTTTTGTTTCTTTTTTTTATTGTTGTTGTTTTTGAGACAGAATCTCAAGCTGTTGCCCTGGGTAGAGTGCCATGGGGTCACAGCTCACAGCAACTTCAAACTCTTGGGCTCAAGCAATTCTCTTGCCTCAGCCTTCCACGTAGCTGGGACTATAGGCACCTGCCACAACGTACTGCTATTTTTTGGTTGTAGTTGTCATTGTTGTTTGGCAGGCCTGGGCTGAATTCAAACCCGCCAGCCTTGGTGTATGTGGCCGCTAAGCTATAGGCACCGAGCCTGCAGCTCTGTTTTTTTCTGCCTGTGATGCCTGTACTATGATTGGCACTCCTAAAACTTATTGACCAGTTAATCCTGTGCTAACATCAACGAACTCCACAAAAGCAATTCCTTTGGAACATCTTGAATTTCTATTGGAAATCATCCTCACATCTCGAACCTTTCCAACTGTAGAGAAAAACTCTTCCAAATCCTTTGCAGAATAGTGTTTTTGCCTCTCTTGCCTCAGGAGTTAGATTATCAATAGGTTCCCTCACAGGGCTCTTGTCTTTTCTTTTCCTATTTTTTTTTTTTTTTTTTTCTGTTTTTGGCCGGGGCTGGGTTTGAACCTGCCACCTCCGGCATATGGGGCCAGCACTCTACTCCTTTGAGCCACAGTCGCCACCCAGCTTTTGTCTTTTCTGAATTGACTTTTGCTTCAAGAACCTCATCTGCTTAATTTGATGCTATGAGGCAACCCAATCTTTCCTTGGATGGCACTGTTTAATTTTGGTCCGGGGTAAGGACTTCTGTAGCGGCTTCTGAATCTACGATCTCAACTTCTTGAGCGGCTGTCTTCCTTCTTTGCTTCTACTTCCCTTCCTTTCATGACTTTTACTCTTTTTCCTTTTTCTATCTCCACTTCCATTCCTTACTTTTGCTTCTCTTTCATTCATGACTATGACTTCTGCTCTTGCTTTTTTTCCTCCTTCTGGAATCTTGAAACCTACACTGCAATCACAAGGAGATGTAGAGCTTTCCAAGGAGGCAGAAACTTTGTATCATTGAAGTAAATGATGCACTGGGTTGGGCCTTTGGACTTTTTGGTTCTATGGCCTCTGCTGTAAAGATGTTTTGCTATTACAGTATTTGACCTTTTCCATGTGAGAAGATCTAAATTTTAAATGCAAAGTATTTTTTTGCTACATTCTTCATGGCTGTTAGCACTGCTCAACTTGTTCTCATCCTTATGATTGACAGTTCACACTGGAATCAAAGGTGAATTCATGGGAGTAGAGGTGAGATATTGTTAGGCAAGTCTTCTTATAAGGAGCCTCAAGCATTGCTTCAATATCAATATCGTGTGCCATTTTCTCTAAAGGGCTGTGCAGGGTTTCCAGAGCCTGTGGTGCTCGTATTTGGGAAGAGATCCCACAACTGCTGCTGCTGCTACCATTGCTACTGTTTTATTTTTGTTTTTTTTTTTCTCTTTATTTTTTATTGTTGGGGATTCATTGAGGTTACAATAAACCAGGTTACACTGATTGCGTTTTTTAGGTAAAGTCCCTCTTATAGTCGTGTCTTGCGCCCAAAAGGTGTGGCACACACCAAAGCCCTATCCCCTCCCTCCTTCCCTCTCTTTGCTCTTCCTTTCTGATTTCATTTCTTTTTTTTTTTAAGCAGGAACTCTATTGCGTCAAGCAGCCGCTTATATAGAGCGTGGGGAAGGGGCAGGGACATTGCTACTGTTAATCCCCTAGGCCCAGCCGGCATATCAGGCTCCGAGGATGGCTAGACCTGAGTGAATCTCTCATCAAGGTGGCTTCCTGCCTGGTGGTCACATACCTGAGTCCCTCCATCCTCCCTGGCCTTTCACAGACCATCTGATCCTTTCCCTAAGTGGGGTAGATAGAGTGTCTTTCTCAGGTCCGAATGAGTAATTTTTTATAGTTTCCTTTTTCATAAAAAATATTTTCTAGTTTCTTATTTATTTCTTGTTTTCTACCTTTTAAAAATCTGTATGGTTCATAACAAGATAGAGTAGACATACTTTTCTCTATTTCCCTCTTCTAAATATAACTATATTCCCCGAACATTAATGTTATATATGAGAAATAACTTATATATATGAATATAGATATATATGAATGAAACAAAAATAAGAAGATTCTGAAAAGTGGAGAGAAGACAGATCCATTAGGCATAGTGGAACTCAAGGAATAAAATGGTGGTGAGATTACTGAGTTTTCTTTTTATTTATTTCTAATATATCCCTGATTAGGTGCTGGAAAAGCCAGCCATACAGAAAGACTTTAATGGATGCGGACATTTAAAGCACCAACAAAGGCCTGCTGTCTTTGGCCAACGGACTCGCAAGTGCTTGCTAGTGTACCTTAACAAGACAGAAAACTTTTACACAATGATACCCTACTCCAGGAAAAAAAACACAGAAAAAACTGTGATCCCATTGTCACCCTTGTCAGAAAAGGAGTCTAGATTTCCACCCTTACCTAGTTGTAAGTTGTGAGGCACCTTTTCTCTTCCGACTACCGCTGCTAGGTGATGTCAAAGAGAGCTAAGAAGGAAGCTGGGACTTTCATTCCTAAACCTCTGATAAGGAATGAAGTTGGGAATTCCCTTCTGCAAATTGTTTGCTATTATGTCCTCCAATGTCAATGGAGGCAGCATGGAGAGAAGTAATGAGTTTCCCTTTCCCCCTGGGGTGTCTACGGAACAGCTAGATTTCTGGCTGTGTAGGCTCATACCTGTAATCCTAGCACTCTGGGAGGCTGAGGCGGGTGGATTGCTTGAGCTCAAGAGTTCGAGATCAGCCTGAACAAAAGCAAGACTCCATTTCTACTAAAAATAGAAAAACTGAGGCAAGAGGATCTCTTGAGCCCAAAGAGTTGGAGGGTGCTGTGAGCTATGATGCCAAAGCACCCTACTCAGGGGAGACAGCTTGAGTCTCTATCTCAAAAAAAAAAAAAAAAAAAAGAAAGAAAAGCTAGATTTCTGTTCCCACTCTACAGTAACATGGCAGCATCTCCCTTCCCCACTGGCCTGGAGAAGCCAGCTGAAAAAAATGTTTAAATAAGATACAAAGTCTCATGACATCACAACTGTCTAGTATACAATCCAAAATCACCCATGATACAAAGAACTAGGAAAACCTCAACTGGAATGAGAAAAGACAATCAACAAAGACCAATACTCAGATGATACAGATGTTGGAATTATCTGACAAAGGTTTTAAAGTAGCCATCATAAAAATGATTCAAAAAGCAACTATGAACACGCTTGAAAATGAAAAGATAGGAAAAGCTCAGCAAAAAAAAAAAAAAAAAAAAAAAAAAAAAAAAAATATATATATATATATATATATATATATATATATAAAGAAGAACAAAGTGGGGTTGGGTGCAGTGGCTTACACAGTGGCCTCACTTTGGGAGGCTGAGGTGGGAGGATCACTTGAGGCCAGGAGTTCAAGACCAGCCTGGGCAACATAGTGTGACCCCCATCTCTACAACAAATAGAAAAATATGTCAGGTATAGTGATGTGCACCAGTCCCAGCTACTTGGGAGGCTGAGGTGGGAACATTGCCTGAGCCCAGGAGTTTGAGGCTGCAGTGAGCTATGAGTGCATCACTGTATTCCAGACTAGGAGGCAGAGTGAGACCCTGAAAGAAAAAAAATAAAAGAAATAAAGAAGAACAAGGTAGAAATTTTATAATGAAAAAAGACAAAGAAATGAAAAACTCTCTAGAGAGGCTTGACAGCAGAATGGAGAGGACAGAGAAAAGAATCGGGAAACTTGAGTATAGAACAAGAGGAATTATCCAACTTGAACAATAGAGAGAAAAGAAATTGAGGAAAAAATAAACAGAGTTTCAGGTCCCTATGGAACTATAACAAAAGCTGAAACATCATTTTATTAGAGTCTTAGAAGGAGTAAGAATGTGTGAGCAAAAACTTACTCAAAGAAATAATGGCTAAAAATTTCTCAAATCTGGTAAAAGATATAAACCTACAAATTCAAGAAGCTGAGAGAAATGACAAACACAATAAACACAAAGGCATCTATGCCAAGACACATAATCATCTAATTCCTGAAAACTAATGACAGTGAAAAGATTTGACAGTGGTAAGAGAAAAACAACATCTTTCCCCAAAAGGAAAAACAAGTGACACTATAGTAGATTTCTCATAAGAAATGAAAAAGGCCACAAGGAAGTCACACAACTTGTTTAAGTGCTGAAGGAAAAGAGCTATCCAAATGAAAAAGAAGGGCTCAGTGCCCATAGCACAGTGGTTATGGTGCCAGCCACATACACCGAGGCTGGTGGGTTGGAACCCGGTCCTGGCCAGCTAAACAATGACAATTGCAACAACAACAAAAAAAGCTGGGCATTGTGAGGCGCCTGTAGTTCCAGCTACCTGGGAGGCTGAGACAAGAGAATCACTTAAGTCCAAGAGTTTGAGGTTGCTATGAGCTGTGTTGCCATGGCACTCTACCGGGGTGACAAAGTCAGACTCTGTCTCAAAAAACAAACAAACAAAAACAAAACAAAATGAAAAAGAAATCAAAACATTTTCAGATTAAGGAAACCTGCAAGAATTTGTCACTACCAGACCTCCCCGAAAAAATGAGTAAGAGAAGTTCTTGAAATGAAAAGTAAATGATAAAAGGAACCTTAGCCAGACCTGGTGGCTCACGCCTGTAATCTCAGCACTCTGGGAGGCCGAGGCAGGTGGATTGCCTGAGCTCAGCAGTTCGAGACCAGCCTGAGCAAGAGCGAGACACCATCTCTACTAAAAATAGAAAAAGTAGCCAGGCATTGTGGCAGGCCCAGCTACTTGGGAGGCTAAGACAAGAGGATTGCTTAAGCCCAACAGTTTGAGGTTCCTGTGAGCTGTAACACCATGACACTTGCCTGAGGACTACACAGGGAAACTCTGTCTTAAAAAAAAAAAAAAAAAGAAAGAAAGAAAAGAAAGAAAGAAAAAGGAACCTTGGAACATCAGGAAGGAAGGTAGAACATGGAAAGCAAAATATGACTAATTATTATCTAATATACTTTCTCTCTTGTATTAGTCAACCAGGGCTGCCATAAGAAAATACCATAGACTGGGTGGCTTCAACAACAGAATTTACTTTCTCACAGTTGTGGAGGCTGGAAGTCCAAGATTAAGTTGTTGGTAGGTTTGTTTTCTCCTGGGGTCTTTCTTCTTGGCTTGCAGATGACCACCTTCTTGCTGTGTCCTCACATGGCTTTTTCTCTGTGTGTATCCATGCTTCTTTTCCTTTTCCTAACAGGACACTAGTCCACCTGGAATAGAGCCCCACATTTATGGCCTCATTTAACTTTACCTCTTTAAAGGTCTTATGGCCAAGGCTTGGGTGCAGTGGCTCATGTCTATAATCCTAGCTCTCTGGGAGGCCAAGGTGGGTGAATTGCTTGAGCTCAGGAGTTTGAGACCAGCCTGAGCAAGAGCGAGACCAGTCTGTAAAAATAGCTGGGCATTGTGGTAGGCACCTGTAGTCCCAGCTACTTTGGAGGCTGAGTCAAAAGAGTCACTTGAACCCAACAGTTTGAAGTTGCTGTGAGCTATAAAGACAACATAGCACTCTATCAAGGGTGATAGGGTGAGACTCTGTCTTAAAAAAAAAGGAAAAAATGATCTATCTCCAAATACAGTCGCAGCAGAGGGTAGGGCTTCAAGATATTAATTTGAGGAGAACACTATTCAATCTGTAAGACTTCTCTTGAGTTTTCTAAATTATATTTGAGGTTGAAGCTACAATTATAGCATTGTCCAATGTGTCTCTCAAAATATGAGAGGAAATATTTGAGATATTATGAATGGGAAAGTAAAATAACTGAAGAGGAGGTAAGGGTTTGATATTTCACTCAAGCTGGTGAAATGTTGACACCAGTAGACTGTAATATTGTGTATGGATAGCGTAAAACCCATTCCAAACATTTAGAAAATATATACAAAGAGATACACTCAAAAACACTGAAGAAAAATTAAAATGAGAGTCTAAAGAAAAGGTACAAGTAGCCCATGGAAGGCAGGGAAAATAAACCCCAGAAATATGGCTCAGCACGTGTAGCTCAAGTGGCTAAGGCACCAGCCACATACACCTGAGCTGGGAGGTTCAAATCCAGCTCAGGCCTGCCAAACAACAATGACGGCTGCAATAAAAAAAATAGCCAGGCATTGTGGCAGGTGCCTGTAGTCCCAGCTACTTGGGAGGTAGAGGCAGGAGAATTACTTGATCCCAGGAGTTGGAGGTTGCTGTGAGCTGTGATGCCACAGCCCTCTACCCAGGGTGACAGCTTGAGGCTCTGTCTCAAAAAATAAATAAATAAAACCCAGAAATAAAGACAGAATAGAAAAAAAATAAAACAGCAGACCTAAGCCTTAGCATAATAATCACATTAAATGTAAACGAAGTACGTAAATTGAAAGGCAGAGATTGACAGTGGATTAAAAACATCACCCAAATATGTATATATGTTGTGTGCAAGAATTTTGCTTCAGGCTGGGCATGGTAGCTCAGGCCTGTAATCCTAGCACTCTGGGAGGCTGAGGCGGGTGAATCTTCTGAGCTCAGGAGTTTGAGATCAGCCTGCGCAAGATCAAGACCTGGTCTCTAAAATAGTTGGGCATTGTGGCGGGTACCTGTAGTCCTAGCTACTTGGGAGGCTGAGGCAAGAGAATTGCTTGAGCCCAAGAATTTGAGGTTGCTGTGAGCTATGACAACATAACACACTACCAAGGGTGACAAAGTAAGACTCTGTCTCAGAAAAAAAAAAAGATAAAGGGCTTTTGATAAAAAGTAAAAACCTCTTCATAATAGATTTTGAGGCTTCTTTTGAAGCTAAAGAATGGTCACTTTCATTTAGCTCTGCTAATGAATACGTGGATATTAATTAGATATCTACCTTGACCACTGAATCAACTAGATCTTTTCTATTAGAATTTTCCAACATATTTCTTCATTCTAGGTCTCATCTCCTTTCTCCAAGTCACTAACAACCACTAACAACAAAATACAGAAACATTTGCCAAATTTTACACTTCAGAATGTTCCTTGAACTAGTTTCCCACTTTCCTGGGCAAATATTACAGGTCAAATGTCACACAGGCTTTTCTGCTCTGTGTCACTTGATCCTTTCCCTTGTTTTTATTTCAAGTTTTCTTAGGTTTTCCAAATTGCATTTCTTTTTGGAGGCAGAATCTCACTATGTCACCCTCAGTAGAATGCTGTGTTGTTATAGCTCACAGCAACCTTAAACTCTTGGGCCCAAGTGATTCTCTTGCCTGTGCCTCCCATGTAGCTAGGACTACAGGCGCCTGCCACAACGCCTGGCTATTTTTTTGTTGCAGTTGTCATTGTTGGTTAGCTGGCCCAGGCCAGGTTCAGACCCACCAACTTCAGTGTATGTGGCTGGCACTGTAACCACTGTGCTGTGAGTGCCGAGCCTAAATTGCATTTCTTTAAGAAGCCTCTTTGTATATTAACTCTCAGAAGAGGCTCCCTGCCTCATGTGCCTATCATAGGAGTCATGAGGGTTGCATAAAATGTCACATGCCCTAGACTCATTCATATGTCCTTGTCTATGCAATCATTAGCAGAGCTAAAAGTGACCTTCTTTTAGCTTCAAAAGAAGCAAGATTATTACGAAAAAAAATTTACATTTTACCAAAAGCCCTTTTCTTAAACATTGCCAGGCTGTTAAAGTAAAAGCAGAAGTGATATTTTGAGGAACTCAAAGTGAAATTGTAAAAAGGACTAATTCAATGGAAAAAAACTGATGATCAACATTTCTAGAACAGCAGCCAAGGATGATAACAGGTAATCTAAAGCAGGGGTGTCCAACCCATGGCCCACAGGCTGTATGTGGCCACAGATAGCTAGGAATGCAGCTCAACACAAAATTACATCATGAACTTACTTATGAGTTTTTTTGGTGACATTTTGGTGGAATTTGACTGTGAACTTTGTACAACAATGTCATGTCGAAATGTCATGTAAAAGAAACATTTACACTCTTCCTATTTGTAAATACATGGGGCCTCACTTTTATGATGGTGCAAGGCTTTCAGTGTGTTGTCTTCCAAGCACATACCTGTTGAATTGATGCTATCAGATGTTACACATGTGCTTGTGGTGACTTAGCAAGGCAGAGATTATCAATAATATTTCAACCTACTATTGCAACATTAGACATTTAATGTTATTTAGAAGTAAGGTAAGCGTTCTTTTTTTTTTTGGAGACAGAGTTTTATTTTGTTGCCCTCAATAGAGTGCTGTGAAGTCACAGCTCACAGCAACCTCCAGCTTTTGGGCTTAGGCAATTCTCTTGCCTCAGCCTCCCAAGTAGCTAGGACTATAGGCACCCACCACAATGCCCGGCTATTTTTTTTGTTATTGTTGCAATTTGGCTAGGGCCGGGTTGGAACCCACCACCCTCTGTATATAGGGCTGGCGCCCTACTCACTGAGCCACAGGCACCGCCCAAGGTAAGTGTTCTTATTTGGTTATTAAGGGTACTTCTACACATCAGTGGTGCCTCACACATCGCCCGACCCTCTCACTCACCCTGAATCAGCAGCCGTGATGAGGAAGGGCCCAAATCTTGCTTTCTGTTTTCCTCTCAATTAATTTCATAATAAAAGTAAATAGTCTCTTATCTATTATTATTTTTTAAATCACAACATGGCTTCTATAATGTCTCAAAAGAAAACAGAACCCCCAAAAGGAAAATTTCAAATGAAGGAAGATTGTTTAATGGAAAGTGGACAGATGACCACTTTTTTGTTAAGGCAAATAGGAAGGCACTCTGCTTAATTTGTAGGCAATTTGTGCAAGTTTTCAAAGTCTATAATTTGAGAAGCCATTATGAGTAAAAACATGCTGCCAAATTGGATACTTAAGAAGCATTATGTCATAAGGACAAAATAGCACAACTAAAAAAAGTCTGTCATCTCAAAATTTTTTTAAAGTTAAAACTCAGATTTTATTGTAAAAGCTAGTTATGTGGTAGCATATTTGATAGCAAAGAAATAAAAAACAGGTGGGCTCACACCTGCAACCCTAGTGCTCTGGGAGGCTGAGGCAGGTGGATTGCTTGAGCTCAGGAGTTGGACACCAGCCTGAACAAGAGCAAGACTGGGTCTCTACTGAAAATAGGAAAACTAGCCGGGTGTTATGGTTGACGCCTGTAGTCCCAGCTACTTGGGAGGTTGAGGCAGGAGGATTGCTTGATCCCAGAAGATTGAGGTTGCAGTGAGCTATGATCATGCCACCACACTCTAGCAAGGCAACAGAGGAAGACCCTGTTGAAAGAAACAGAAAGAAAAGAAAGAAAGGAAGGAGGGTGGGAGGAAGGAAAGAAATCAAGGTGAGTTTATTAAGCAATGTATGGAAATCATGACAAACATTTTCCCTGAAAGAAGGGGAATATTTCTGAAATCAAATTAGATTGTCTCACCATACTATAGCCAGGGGAACTGAAGAAATTGGAAAATCTATTGAAAGAAGTTGGGGGGCGGCACCTGTGGCTCAGTGGGTAGGGCGCCAACCCCATATACTGAGGGTGGCCGGTTCAAACCTGGCCCCAGTCAAACTGCAACAAAAAAATAGTTGGGCGCTGTGGCAGGTGCCTGTAGTCCCAGTTCCTCAGGAGGCTGAGACAAGAGAATCGCCTGAGCCCAGGAGTTGGAGGTTGCTGTGGGCATATGACACCACGGCACTCTGCCAAGGGTGACAGAGTAAGACTCTGTCTCTACAAAAAAAAAAGAAAGAATTTGGACGAGTAAAGCTGATAATTTTATTTATTTATCTATTACTTTTTAGACAGAGTCTCACTATGTCACTCTGGGTAGAGTACCATGGCATCACAGCTCACAACAACCTCTAACTCTTGGACTCAAGCAATTCTCTTGCTTTAGCCTCCCAAGGAGCTGGTACTATAGGCGCCTGCCACGACACCCGGCTATTTTTTTGTTGTTGTTGTAGTTGTCATTGTTGTTTGGCAGGCCTGGGCTGGATTCAAACCCACCAGTTCTGTTGTATGTGGCTGGTGCCCTAGCCACTGAGCTACAGGCACTGAGCCAAGAGAATACATTTCTGTTGTTTTAAGCTACCCAGGTTGTGGTCATTTGTACAACAGCCCTAATACCAGAAGCATATGAAAAAGAGACCTCTTGCGCAAATATGTATTTCAAAACCCTTGGTTTAATTTTAATATTCTTCCTTAGGCCTATCTAAGAATCTAAGTTAGATGAGCAAACATGAGCTCCCTCTTCACTGGTGGAAATCTGGATACTTGCTATGCATTCATTCAGACTAAAAAATAAAGGGAAGAAAAAAACAGAAGTGAAAAAAGGTGAAAAAACACCTCTATTTTAATCATATTGTTATAGTGGTTAAGTCTTGTAACATTTCAAGACTCCATTCTCTGTCTCTGATCTCTTTTGTCTTGAGAGTAAAGAACTAATCTTTGGGGTGGCACCTGTGGCTCAGTTAGTAGGGCGCCGGCCCCATATACCAAGAGTGGCGGGTTCAAACCCAGCCCCGGCCGAACTGCAACAAAAAAATAGCCAGGCATTGTGGTGGTGCCTGTAGTCCCAGCTGCTCGGGAGGCTGAGGCAGGAGAATCGCGGAAGCCCAAGAGCTAGAAGTTCCTGTGAGTCCTGTGACGTCACAGCACTCTACCGAGGTAGAGTGAGACTCTGTCTCTACCAAAAAAAAAAAAGAACTAATCTTTGCTGTGTAGACATTTTCACAAATGCTAAAGAATAGCTCAGTGTAGATACTCAGAACCATATCACTGGCTATGGAATTGCTCATGTCTTCTAAGGCTGTGGGGTATGATGAACAGTTTTGCTTTTCACTCTGTCACCCTGTATAGAGTTGTGGCATCATAACTCAGAGCAATCTCAAACTTTTGAGCTTGAGCAACCCTCTGCCTAAGTAGCTGGGACTATAGGAATATGCCACGATGCCTGCCTAGGTTTTTCTATTTTTAGTAGAGATAAGGTCTCACTCTTGCTCAGGATGGTCTTGAACTCCTGAGCTCAAGTGATCCACCTGCCTCAGCCTCCCAGAGTGCTAGGATTACAGGCATGAGCCACTGGGCCATCCTGTTTATTATTAATATTTTTTTAGAGACAGGGTCTCTCTGGTTTTGTCACTCAGGCTGGAGTGCCATCATATCTCACTGTAGTCTTGAACTCCTGGCCTCAAGTAATCCTCTCCTCAGCCTTCCGGGTGGCTAGGACTATGTATGCACACCACCAGGCCTGGCTAACATTTTTAATATGATGGATGTACAGTATACATTAATTCATCATATTATCTGTTTAATAGGAATTATATTAATAATAGTTTCTGCCTCCTACTATTGTCATGATTAAATGAGTTCATATTTACAAGCACTTAGAAAAATGCCTCGCACATAGTCGCATTCAACTCTCTTGTCTTACTGGAAGTTTATTTGCACTGAACTGTGAGCTCCTCTAGGATAGGGAGTATGCCTGTTTCATTTTCCTATCCTTCACATCTAGTAGCATGTCTGGCACATAGTAAAGGCCCTCAGCAAGCCTAGGTTGCCTAAAAGGCACTATGCAGCAGGCAGTATGAAATTCCATCTCTGAGCTTTGGAGAAGGAAAGCAGATGGAAAAACAGACATGAGTCCAACACACAGACATTTAAGCTTGACAATGGGCAAGGCTGCAGAGGAAGAGAGAGCATGAAGGAAAGAGAAATAAAACACTGAGGCAAGACTGATGGCAGATGAAAAGAGACAGGAAAGGAGCTCTGAGAGGATATATATACTTTCAAGGAAGCCATGAGAAGAGTTCAAAGGGAATTGAAGTGAGGCCAGAGGAAAGACTGTCTTAAAGGCAGAGTATGAAAAAAATGTGGTTAGCAAGCAGCTGACCAGGATTATTTACTTATTTATTTATTTTTTTGAAGTCTCAAGAGGAAGGAAATGACATGTGTAAATAGTTTTCTAAAACTTGGCAGGCTGTAACATGTGGGTCCCTCTCTGCCTTGCCAGGAGAGTTGAGAGAGCTAGAAAGCAGGGGAAAAGGAGGGTCTGGGTCTTTCCAAGATGCTGCTTCTCAAGAAAATTACCAAAGTAAGGCCAGTGGTCGTGGCTCACTCCTATAATCCCAGCACTCTGGAAGGCTGAGGCAGGTGGTTCAACTGAGCTCAGGAGTTAGAGACCAGCCTGAACAAAAGCAAGACCCCATCTCTGCTAAAGATTAAAAAACACTAGCTGGACATTGAGACAGGCACCTTAATAGTCTTAGCTATGCAGTAGGCTGAGGAAGGAGGATCACTTGAGCCCAAGTGTTGGAGGAATGCTGTGAGCTATGACGCCATGGCATTCTACCCAGGGTGACAGAGATGCTGTCTCCAAAAGAAAAAAAGAAAACTGTACCAAAGTCAAGTTATATCTTCACTCACAATATGAGATACAAAATTCAAATAAAAGATCCGTTTTTGCTTTTCATTATTTCACTTAGGCTTGCCAAAGACTGATGCAAAATGATCAGGATCAGGTTTTTATCTGACACATTTCCCCCATTACACTTGAATCTCAATAGGGCTCCACCACCTCCCAGAGAAAATAACCGGTTTTCCGAGTTTTTCCTGTTCTGGTTCTGGTTATTGTAAATGACCAGGGATCCTCTCATTAGTATCAATACTTGAGAAAGTGGTTTTTAAAAATAATAAGTATCTCTTTTGTGTTAATTTTTTTTTTGAGAAATTGAAAACGACTAATCAAATAAGCCCACATGAATACACCAAACAAGACAGACATTTACTTTCACAACATATGGTCTTATGAGGTTTTTCCTGTTAAATGGCGAAAAATGGACCCTCGACAGTTGCTGGAAAAATGAATCACATACTATTTTAAAGACAATTTTCGTACTTAGGTGAAAAAGATAGTTTAAGGCTTTACTACAGGATCCACCTTAAGCAGGTACCTCCCCAGTCTGGGGCTAAAATGTTCTTATCTGTAAAATAAGGGAAAAGGGCACGGGGTGCTCGTAGGGAGGAGACAACTGGATGCGCTTTCAAGCTCCCCTCCGTCTCTCAGGTCATTTCATGATGTCGCCTCCTTCACTCACGCATTCCTCGAGAAGAAAAAGCTGTTACATTAATTTTTTGGACAGAAAAATAAAGAGATCCAGCAACCTTGCCCCGATAAGGAAAAGGGATGAGAGGGGGTAGGAAGCTGAAGGCCTCAAGCACCTGCACCTACAGTTCCACCCACTCCCCCTCCCGGGCCGGAGCCGCAGCCACCGGCTCAAGATGGCGTCAGCACGCTGGGTCTCGCCCGCATTCCCCGTGACTCCGCATTGCGGCAGCCGAGGAGAGGCCGCTCCCCATTGGGCGACTGTGATGAAGTCATCGTGGAGGCGGGGCTGCCGGCGGCGCAGGGGCGGGCTTTGCGGGCGGACGCACGCACGTCGAGTCGCTACTGCCCGGAGCCGCAGAGGCTGCGGGCTTGGCTTCGGCGGCTGCTGAGGCGGCGGCGGCAGGAGGTGAGCTGGGGCTGTGTCTTCAGCGCGACAGGCAGCGGCCTTCGGAGAACGCAGAAAGCCCTTCTAATAGCCCCCTTGATTTTCAGAGGAATTAGCAAGGATCTTAAGTCTTTGAGAGAAAATGGGGGGATCCACCCCCTCTTTGGGCACCCCTCCTCTAGCCAGAGGGACAGGAGGCTCACTGCCCTTTGGAGGCCTGGAATTCCCTCCCTTGTTTGAGGGATAGGCAGAAGAACTGAAAGGTTATTTATTGAGTAGGCAGGAGAATTGGGGGGCTTCTTGTAGGATCTCCCAATTTGAGGGTCTCCCCCCATTTTCCCCCATCCCCGGAGGTAGATATGGCTGAGTACAGAAAATTGCTGCGTTCTTACTAGTTAGACAGGAAATGAACCTGGTGAATACCTTGTTAGGCGGCGAGGACTGGATGACAGTAGTGTGATTCCTCGAGGCTGGACGCGGGGGCGCCGTATTTGGACTCAGCCTTTGTAGAATTGTTATTTCTTTGTATTTTGTTTTGTGACACCCCCACCCCCACCCCGAACAGCTTTGGCCTAACTAATTTTATTTGACTCTAGTAGTTTAGAGATGTTCTAGGGAGACTTGTAATCATTATAGGACAGGAGGAGGGAGGCAACTCATTGGAGGCTATGATTACTGGCAATCTCTGAACTGTGCTGAGCAGGTGTAATTATATGTGTTTAGAAGTTGTGGAATCTATCTTTGTTGAAGAATGGTGCTGGTAACAGCCGATTTGGTTGATTCAGATATACACAGCCTTAAAGTCAGCCTTCATGATCTTGAGAAATCCTTACTTCTGAGCTCCTTGTTTTGCTGTCTTGAATGTCACAAAGGTTTGTCCTGTGAAATTTCTTAAAATGTCTCCCAGACTTCCAGAAGAGTAAATCTTTCTTTGATGTTAGATTCACCTATTAATACTAAGTATGGGTGCCCTTAGACACTAAAAATACTGCACGTTTTGCTGAATTTAGGTACTATACAGTCTGTGCCTTACCTTTGCTGATTTAGAGTAAATAGTTGCAGTTTCAGGACCACTGATAGCGCCAATTGTCTCTGATGCCGGCTGCAGTAAGAAAGCCCTAAAACGAAACCTTTATTAGCTCCTGTTTGAGACGATTTGACAGATAGAGGAATGTAATTAATCTTGAAGGTGATGGGGATAAGAAAAAGAAACTGCAGAGGTAGAAAGCTTATTCTCTGCGGCTTAATAAAACTGCTTTGTCATTATCGATGTGTTCCTGTCATGCTTGATTTGAAATTGAGCTTAATGTGCAAGCTGGTTACATTTTTCAGTTAATGGTTATTTGTTTGGATTCCTTAGGGGAGAAACGGTGTTCTCTGAGGAGTCTGGAAGGTTATATCTTTTTAACGTAGATTTGGGCTGTTAGAAATGGGCATTGTCAGTAGAGGGGAGAAAACTAGTCACAAGGCAGGCTTTTTTTTTTTTTTAATAAGAGACAGAATGTCTTTGTCACTCTCCGTAGAGTGCTATGGTGTCACAGCTCACAGCAACCTCCAGCTCTTGGGCTTAGGTGATTCTCTTGCCTCAGCCTACTGAGTAGCTGGGACTACAGGCACCCACCACAACGGCTGGCTATTTTTTTGTTGCAGTTTGGCCAGGGCCGGGTTTGAACCCACTGCCCTTGGTATATGGGGCTGGTGCCCTACTCACTGAGCCACAGGCATCGCCCAAGGCAGGCATCTTTTATGAGAGGATAATTAGGTCTTTTCTCCTCTTCTTGTTTCCTGCACTAGCAAAAAAATATTGGGTAGTGTGAATGTCAGTGTATTGTGTCCAGGGCATTTAAAGAGCTGTTTTGGGGTTCCCAGTTCCTGTCTGTAATCTGGACACATTCTTATGTATTGAGTAGTTCGAAATATTGTCATTTGATCTTGAATGTTGACTGCAAAGAACTGACATTTCATTTGGCACTGTGTGGGACAGTATTCAGTAACTGTCTTTGCAGTTTCTCCTCTCCGTCTTTCTAAGCAAAATGTCAAAAACAGTTGTCAAAGACCTGTCAGCATGGGTGGAAGAAATTGCAAAATGGAAAAGCCTTACTGGGATGTTATTTGCTCTTAGCCCTCTTGTTAATTTCCAAAGTCTTGCCATTTTCTCTTTGTCTCAGGTTGCAGAGAAATCCAGGTACTCAGTTGACTGGGACTTTTTGCCACCATGGGGGAACTTTTCCGGAGTGAGGAGATGACGCTGGCCCAGCTTTTTCTACAGTCAGAAGCTGCTTATTGTTGCGTCAGTGAACTAGGAGAACTTGGAAAGGTTCAGTTTCGTGATGTAAGTAGTGATGGGGCTGATTACTTCTCTTGTTTTTCTTGCCACGATCAATACCTTATGATGAATGTTTTATTTTTTATTTGCAAAAGTTACATTATAAAACTGGCTTACTGTTGGCAGAGTGTACACTTTGAGTTGTTTTTCCAGGAGTGAGAATGTTTAGTATCAGTTCTTCTACATTTTTGTTAACTCTATCTTTGAGAACCATCCAAAGCATTCTCCCGATAATTGCTTGGGGTACTGGGAGAGGATGCCAAACCAATATATTCAAGGCTTTAACTTTGCTTTTGGACTCTTTCATAGATATAGCAAGATTTTTTTTTTTAAGTTATTATAGTTCTTTCGTACAATAGAACATTTTTTAAAAACAAAATCTTAGGTATCTAGCTGTAGATATATAGTAGGTAAGTAAGCATGTGCTGAATATACATTACTTTGGAACCTTATGCTGAGTACTTGGAGAAGATTTCAAAAACAAATGGACAGGCTCGGTGCCCGTGGCTCAGTGGTTAGGACGCCGGCCAAATACACTGGGGCTGACAGGTTTGAACCTGGCCTGGGTCTGCTAAACAACAATATGACAACTACAAAAAAAAAATGGCCAGGCACTGTGGCAGGTACCTGTAGTCCCAGCTACTTGGGAGGCCGAGGCAAGAGAATTGCTTAAGTCCAAAGAGTTTGAGGTTGCTGAGGGCTGTGACACCACGGCACTCTACTGAGGGTGACATAGTAAGACTCTGTCTCAAAGAAAAAAAAAAAAGAGCAAGTGGACAATTTAAGTGTGAAAAAGTATGCCCTTTGGGTCTTATTTCAAGTCAGGAAGGCACAGTGTATACTGCTGACAAGAGGGAGTAGTTAACAATTTAGTGGTTCCTGACTTGGTCAGATCTTCCTGTTATGCAATCTTAATGCTCCATATACCTCTTTTGTAGCATTCATTGTGTATAGTTGATTACAATTTCTCTTCCCCACTATGATCTAAGCACCATGAAGGCAGGGGCATTCTCTGGTTTTTCTTATTATATCCTTAGTGCCCACTCATTCAGTATTTGTTGGAATGAATGGATGAATGAAAGAGGAGTGATCAGAAAGGGGTGGAATTCATCAATAAAGGCTTTCTGGAATTGATAGGCTTTCAGGGATTGTCAGTCTGAGCTGAAATTGCACAAATATTATCTGGTCTTATTTCTCATTTTCTTTGAGCCATTTTGTACCATCTCTCTTCAGAAGTTCTCTTCCCTGATTCCTTTTCTTATTTTCTGAGGACTCATTAGTATCTTCCCCTCACCCCCTCTTTGATCTTCTTTGAAGCCTCTTTGATCTTCCCTGCCCCTACTTTAGGTGTCAGAGTTTCCCCAGGTCCTTCTCTCTGGCTGGGTGAGCTTCTCCATACCCACATCTTCTTTATCATCTGTTTTTGTGATCTCATCTAGTCTCAAATCTTCCATCCTTGTTCAGTGAGTCCCAAAATCTCTATCTCTGGTCCTCATCTTCCAATCACCATCCCTGCATTTACACACAACTCTCTGAGATTATGATCACCTGGCAGTTTTCTATTTTTCAACCTCAATATGTCTAAATTGCAACACCTTACCATTTCACAGACTGTTACTTTTTTTTTTTGCAGTTTTTAGCTGGGGCCGGGTTTGAACTCGCCACCTCCGGTATATGGGGCCTATTCTTTGAGCCACAAGTGCTGCCCACAGACTGTTACTTTATTGTGTCTTCCTAAACATGAGTGAATGCATTGATATTCTTCCAGTTTTCTGGGCTTGAGTCCTAAGTCAATCCTATCACCCTTACTTTGCAGTTCTTCATCTGGTCCTATGATGTCTCTCTTCTTAACATCTTTTATCTCTATCCACCCTTCTTTCCTTTTACTTATGCTGTATTTCAGTTATGCAGAGAAAAAGTAAAAGGTAATTGTATAATGAACACATGATTCTACTGTCTATTTAAGAGATAAACATTCATATAATTGAAACCTTCTGTGTATCCTCCTCCGTACGATTACTGTCCCTTCCTCTTCAGAGGTTACCTGTACAATGTTTTTGCCTTTATAATTCCTGTGTGTTATTTTTTCTTTTGCTATGTATATATATGATCACTAAAAAAATCTAGTATAATTTTGTGTGATTTAAAACTATATATATATGATATCTTGTATGTATTCTTCTGCAAGTGCTTTTTAAATTCAGTATTGTTTCTGAGATTTGATCATGTTGGTACAAGTAGCTCTAGTTCATTCCTTTAAATTGCTATATTGTTATTAGAGGCATAGTTTATCAGTTTTTCCAGCTCATGAATTTGTAGTGCAAATTCATGTATATGTCTTCTGATATATTTATGTGGTAGTTTTCTAGGACAGTGGCTATCAAGCTTTTTGGTCTCAGGACTCCTAAAATTTAAAGATTTTTAATTTTAATGAGGTTTTGTATATGAGAATTGTAGCTATTGAGATTTACTGTATTGAGAATTAAAACTGAAAAAGATAGGCCAGGGCCCAGTGCCCATAGCACAGTGGTAAGGGCGCCGGCCCCATACATATGTGGGTTCGAATCCGGCCCAGCCCATGCTTACTAAACAACAATGACAACTACAACAGAAAAATAGCCGGACACAGTTATGATCTAATTAAAAAAAAAAAAAAAAGGATATAATAAATTAAACCTGAAATTAAATTAAAAAAAAAAAAAATAGCCGGGCATTGTGGCAGGTGCCTATAGTCCCAGCTACTTGAGAGGCTGAGGCAAGAGAATCACTTAAGCCCAAGAGTTTGAGGTTGCTGTAAGTTGTGACACCACGGCACCCTATTGAGGGCGACATAGTGAGACTGTCTCAAAAAAAAAAAAAGAAAGAAAGAAAAAGAAAAATAATAGGCCAGGTGCAGTGGCCCACACCTTTAATCCTAGCACTCTGAGAGGCCAGAGCAGGTGAATAGCTTGAGCTTAGGAGTCATGACCAGTTTGAGCAAGAGTGGGACCCCGTCTCTACTAAAAATAAAAAATAGTCAGTGTTGTGGTAGGCCCCTGCAGCCCCAGCTACTTGGGAGGCTTAAAGTTTGATGCTTTGATGCCTAGCTCTCTACCCAGGGTGACAGAGTGAGATTCTGCCTAAAAAAAAAAAAAAGAAAAAGAAAAGAAAAAAGAAGAAAGAAAGAAAAAACTGAAAAATGTTTAAAATACTTATCACTTTAATTTATCATTTTAAAAGAATAATAATAAACCCACTACATGTTATCATATCATTTTAAGGAAAAATAACTAAATTATTTTTTTTTGAAAAATAAATATTTGATAACAAAAAAACATAGTGAGAAGAGTGACATTATTTTTACATTTTTGAAAATCTGTTTAATTTCTGAATTAATAGAAGACAGCTGGATTCTCATATCTGCTTCTATCTTTAGTCAGTTGTGATAATTTGTATCATGAGCCTCTGGAAAACTTCACTGAGTGCTCTTGAGAGAATGGAAGTGAAAAAAGCAAACAATGTGTCTGTGTTACTATGAAAATAGTATTGATCTCATAGACCTGCTGCTGCTCTAGGGATTATAACTAAGAAAGGGAATTGGTTACTATTGGATGTATCCATAACGTTGTTATGTATTGTAACAGTGTATTTGACAATGAATTTACCTGCTTGTTAATGGTCTTGTCAGTGCTGAAAGTTCCAGAGGATAGCTTGAGCCCAGGAGTTTGAGACCAGCCTGGGTAATAGTGAGACCTCATCTCTACAAAAAATAAAAAAATTAGCGGACCCTGGTGTCACATGCTTGTAGTCCCAGGAGGCTGAGGCAGGAGCATCAGTTGAGCTCAGGAGTCTGAGGCTACCATGAACTATGGTGAGGCCAGGGCACTCTAGCCTGGAGAACAGAGTAAAACTCTGCCTCAAAAAAAAAAAAAAAAAAAAAGAAAAGAAAAGAAAAAGAGAGAAGAAAAGAAAGTTCCAATCATTCTACAATTGTGTTAACACTTGTGTCCTCAGACTTAGAGACATTTGCCAGTCTGATGGAAATGGTATCTTTTCTTTTTTGCTTATCAATATTTTTTTACTAAATTTTTATTTTGAAAAATATCAGGTCTCTGTCTCAGCGCCCATAGCACAGTGGTTACGCCGCCAGCCACATGCAACCAGGCTGGTAGGTTCGAGCCCATCCTGGGCCAGCTAGCCAACAATGACAACTGCAACAACGACAAAAAATAGCCAGGTGTTGTGGCGGGTGCCTGTAGTTCCTGCTGCTTGGGAGGCTGAAGCAAGAGAATCGCTTAAGCCCAAGAGATTGAGGTCGCTGTGAGCTGTGACACCCTGGTACTCTATTAAGAGTGACATAGTGGGCGGCACCTGTGGCTCAAGGACTAGGGCACCAGCCCTGTATACCTGTATACCTGTGGTGGGTTCAAACCCAGCCCCGGCCAAAAAAAAAAGAGTGACATAATGAGACTCTGTCTCAAAAACAACAACGACAACAAAATCAGGTCTTTTAATGTAAGATGCGATCCTTGGATGCAGCAGATATCTGGCTTGAGTTTTTGTATCCAGTCAGCCAACCTGTGCCTCTTTAGAGGACAATTTAAACCATTCACATTGATTGAGAATATTGATAGGCCTTTCGAGAGTCCGGTGGA